>WEIV01004835.1:60150-74917 GCA_013390005.1 Calyptomena viridis
GCCGTGCCCTCACCTCGGGCCCTGCTCCCGCAGCCTTGTCTCCGTCCATTCTCCGCAGGTTTACGGCGAGGGCTCCGGCCCGGACTGCAGGCGCCATGTGCAGAAGTTAAACTTGCTGCAGGGAGAAGCGGAGGAAGCGCTTGGCTGGACATCTTGGTACAGTGTTTAATCTTTATTTGTATTTCTTTCGATGCGCTACAGCCGATGCACGTCTTCACACCCAGGGTTCCTCTTACTCTGAGCTTATGGAAGGGCTTTCCAACCTGTTGTGAAGCCTTGAGTCGTCCCAGTTTTGTCCCCACCACATAGGAACAAGCTGCTTGTTGGGTTTAGTGGCCCAGCATGTTTCTTTTGACGATTTTTTTCAGATAAGTTTAGTTGATCAATAGCATCTGTTGGTCAGGCCTTTACCCATTAATATATATGCAGTGAGGTTTGGGTTTGTTGTGTTGGTTTTTTTGGGGGGTTTTTGTGTTGTTTTTTTTTAATTTGATCTTACATCCTGTTTGATGAGCCGAATATGGAGATGCTGTTTTACAGATTGCAATCCTCATCAGATTAGGTACTCTGAGAAAGAACATCCTCCACTGTAAGCTTTTGCCACCTAACTGTTGGCATTTAGGGGGTTCACACTGTGAATCTGTTGAGTAATCACTGCTGCTATTGATAAAAGACTTGTTTAGTACAAAGATTTCACTGTCATTCCTGCTGGGCTGGAAAATCTGAGTAGCACCTTCCTGTTTATTTCATTCTTTAATCTGTTTATAAATCATCTAATCTTGAACTGGTCTTGAACTGGCCCAGCTTCCTTTTAACTCAAGGTTATTTTCAGAAGTCAGTCAAAGGTAGTTACATAACTGGGTGTACACACTGCTTTAGGGTTAAGCTTGGGGAAGAAAACTCACTGTTCACTTTATTAAAAAGGGTTGCTATTTTTATTCTCAAAAAATTGTGAAATTCAAAACATTGTGAAATAATTTCCCTTTTTTCCTTGGTTTCTTGGGCTATAATTAGTGAGTTTAATCTGTTATGTCCCTAGTTATGATCCATTAAAATTAATTGTTTCATGATTAGTAGCTTTAGATCAACCTTGACGCTCTAATTTTATAGAAAGAGGGAGGACTACCCTCTAACAAGATTTTTTCAAGTGTTTGTGCAAATTCTTCATTTGGCATCAGCTTTTCTATACATCCTGTTTTTTCCAACATCTCCTATCCAGTGTTCCTATCCATGCTTTCTGTCCAGTTCTTGTGCTATGACTGGGTGATTTGAAACCTGTAAATCAACAGGTGTGTTCTAGAAATTGTAGTTTAAACCTTCGTTTTAGGTGCGTAGAAGACTCTGTAAATGACAGCAAAAATGGAGCAGCACAACACAGGGACAGTTCAGACCAGCAGGTAAGATCCCTCCAAACCTGAGGTAAACACTAACCCATTCTGTCCTAGGTGAATCCAGTGAAACCAGTGATCCCTTTACATGGTTCAGACAGCTGAAGTAGTGATAGAATCAGGGAGGCTCCTGCAGAGAGAGTGAGATGTACACAGAAACTGCTCCACTGGGAACTGAACCTGGGAACACAGTGCAGGGATGTGTCCTGAACTGATTGAGGCATTCAGCACATGTTTAACAATGCCAGAAATGGTTTGCTGTTCTCAGTAGTTCTCCAATGTCGTAGGAGGGAAGTCAGACCTCGGAAGGCAGTCGCTGGAGTAAGTATCTGGACCAGGAGAGTGAGGATCAGGAAGATGGAGAGGAGGAGGCAGCTCTAGAAAGGCAACAGTTCTGTTCCCAGAGGAAAAACACCGTGAGAAAACAAAGGTACAGAAAGAATTTTGTTTTGCAATTCCTGCCCCTGAGTGGTGACACTTGTTTTGAAGGTGTGGGAGGCAGCTCATCTCTGGGACCTGAACAAAGTACAGGTTGCAATGTACAACCCAAGCTGAGCAGGGATTTGGTATTTGGTGATAAAACTCTTACTGCTAGAGCCCTGCATTTTGTGAACCTCTCTGATGATTTGTGGAAAAAAACCACAGTGCAGCTAATCTGTTCTCTTTGTGAATGGTTTTCTTGACCAGGAAATGCCAGAAGAGCTTCCTCTCCAGTGATGTTCCAGAGCATGCGGAAGAAAATCGAGTTGTCCAGCTTAACTACCAAGCCAAAAAGGTTAAAACCACTGAGGTATTTTAGCTGTAGAAGATGCTTCTGTCCAGTAAAAAAAGAAACCCAGTGTTCTGAATTTTTGAGGTTTTTTTCTGCTGTTCAATTTGAATGTTTGAGAATTTTGTTGGGGGTTTGTCTCTGAAAGGTTTTAGTCAGGCAAAGCCAATGCCACCTTTAATGGTTCTGTGCAGCCTGGCTGTGTGTGCTGGATTTATAACCAAGCTCTCTTCCTTCTTACAGCGCAGTAAATGCTTTGGAGCAGTGCCTGATGGAGATGGACATGACAGAGATGCTGTTTCTGGAGGCAGCATGGCCTCTCAGTCTGTAGTGCCTGAGGACAATACAAAACCCTCAACTGCTTGTGAAAAACCATCAAAATGGGGAAAATTTCTCTCATATTCTGACGACTCCAGTGAAAATGCTGTCTTGTCACAGCAGGACAGTGGAGTTTTGGGGCTGGACAGCACTACTGCAGCAGGTGCTGGTATGGCCAGGAAGTGCTCAGAACAGGCTGGAAGAACTCTGCCTCAAAGTACAGGTTTTGAATTTAAAAAACATGTTCTCAGCACTGAGGGTCTGGCCTCAAAACTGCCTGGCACTGTGGTGCCCAGCATCACTTGCTCAGTTGGAGATGTGTTCAAGAAACCTCCAAGCCAGTTGGTAAGGGCAGGATCTGATGTAGAAACCACTGCAGGCAGGTACTGTTTGGACAGCACCAGCAGGGCAAACACAGTTAACTCTATCCCTGGGCCAAAGCTGAGCAACATCCCTCATGAACAACTCTTCTGCACAGGTGAGGAGTTTGATGATGATCTCTGAGATCTCTGCTTTCTTGTCTCTGTAATGTATGCTGACAACTGAGGCATGATTTTGAACTGAAGGTGGCTTTAATAGTGCAGTTCTCTACAGCTTAAGAGTAAAGTTGTTTACTTGCTTCATGGTTGTGTTTGGGGGAAGGGACCACTTCTCTCAGGTTACAGTGTTGTCTAGCAACCTCAGCAGCTAGAAATAGGAATGGAAATAGGTCAGCTTAGGGGGAGAGAGCTCACAAGCTTTGAGGATTCCTGGTCAGTACAATTAAATTCTGTGATAAATGCCTCCTTACAAACTATAGCTTTTTCTCTGTACTGCATCTTTGTTCAGATCTCCCATAGCAACCCTTTCTTCCAGAGCAGGCTTCAGAGGCAGCAAAGCATTGAATTTCCCTTATTAAGTGTAGCCCTAAGTGTACACCAAAGTATGTGCAAACAGGCAACCCTGGGCTGTTACAGTACATAAAATAACAAAGCTGTGATACCGAAAAGCTCAGACAGACACATCACATGCAGTAGTATTTATTGTTCCTCCATTCTACAAGCACTTAAGAACATGAGACAGAAACCCTTAGCAGGAAGATGAACCATAATGACTTGTGCTGCATTGTCTGCTTTCAGTTAGAAAAGTGGTTTTTGTTACTACTACAAGTGAGGTGGCTGCTTGGAGTACTGGATGGCATCTAGTGCTGCCCCAATGTCGCAGTTCTTTGTCTGCAGGAGTCGAGTGAGCCATCCACCCTCATCAGAGAAGCCCATGGAGAGCATCTGGGACAGGGACTCGATGAGACGAGGGTCTGCTTCTGTTAAGAGAAGAATACTTGAGTTCAGCTATTTCATGTAATTGTCAAACTCAGCCAAGACTCCAGTACCACACAGGAGGTAGGGTGGCACTAATCCCAGTGAAATCCTGTGAGAAGATGTGCTCCTCTTTGTCTCTCAGGAGTGCCAGTGTTTGAGATAAATGATGCATAACCAAAGATAAGAAACTTCTCAGTCAAGCTCAGATGGCCTTGCCTTAGGAGTCTGTGCTGTTGACCTCGGTTAAGGGACCTTGGATATTGTTACTGGCTTCCACCAGAAAAATGCTGTCCTAAAGCCACAGAATGTACTAGTTGAGATCCTGCATTAAAAGGCTCTCTTGAACAGTACATAGCAAGGACATGATTTAGGACAGCACCTTTTTCATGTTGCTCAAATGGCATATTAGCTTAAGGTCAGAAGTCTTGTTAAGACTTAGCTGCCCACATTCAAGAAAAGATCTGACCATTTCTAACAGGGTGCAAGAGCTGCCAAACCTGCCAACAGTCAGGGACAGGTTTAGCTGTAACTCACATGACCTTGGTTTCTACCACCTCTGAAAAGAGTCTGCTTGTGTCAGCCAAGTTGGCAATTAAAGTGAAAGTTACTCTGAGCTATGAAACCTGCACACATTCTCCTACCTGGTGGGAGGTGTGGGTAGAGAGCAGCTTCTCTCAGTCCTGTAGGTCCTGGCTGGGGAGGCTCCCGAGATACATCCAGGGAGCTGGGACCATCTGTGTCTGGCATTTGCAGAGACTGCAGTTCACCTGTGGAAGGATCCACTTCCTTGGATGATAAGTGGGTCCAGTCCTCCTCACCCCCTGATGAACTGCTGGACTCACTGTGTTCCTGAAATGGAAAGAGAAAAGGTCCAGGTGGCTGCAGTGCTTTCCAGGTAGGATCCACACTCCTACTATCTGCCTTTAATATAAAGGACTGCATCCACAAGAAGTCCCACCATCTTTGCTGTAAACCTGTAAAAAGGTGCTGTATATCACTTAATCCACAGTGCATTTCAAGTGATTAGTAAAGCCTCAGCAAGCACTTTAAATTATCACAGTTTCTGTACCTGGGAGTGGAAGCTGCCATCTTCCATTTGTGTGGGCACAGGATCTATCACCATGTCTTGTATATGTTCTGCAACGACATTTACTTCCGTAGCAGAGTCTGTGTTATTCCAATCTGGCTTGGTCTGACCGTTCTGGGTTGGGGCACTGCTATTTGCCTCACCATTGTTCTCCTGATTGGCAGAAGTGGGAGTCACTTTGCTTCTCTGTCCTCCGTGTTCCACATCAATATCAACTTCAATACCTAGAAATGCATTTAAGAGCCAAAGTCTTACAGAGATTTTTTCCAAAGCACAGTCATAAATGAGCGTGGATCAATCTTGCTCTACACTCTAAGGCTTATGTAATCCTACAGTTTGCCAACATGTAATCATTAAAATGCAAAGCCATCTTTAAATATAGTTAAGCACCAAATAGTTATCTTGCTCTACACAGACAAGCCATGTATTTAAAGGGCCAGGGCAGAAATTGCACCTCTGTCCATAAACCAGGCAAAATCCAGAGTCACCACTGACTTAGTGTTCCAGTGCTGACATGTTAATCAAGTCTTTCCCCATTTTCTCCCAAAGGAGGGCTCTGAATAGATACTAAGTGGTTGTTCTAAGTCTGGCATTATTAGTACCAGGTGTAAATAAATCCTTTGAGGCTTAGTAGGCATGAGGTAGTTCCAATACCCATCACAACAGCTGAAAACTGCTCCTGTTAAATGGACCTTTAAGCCAGTTAAGTTGGGTAACAAACTAAGTCACTTACCCAGGGGGCTCAGAAAAGCTGCAACACTTTCCCCAACATTCTTTAGGAAGGTGACATTGGGGTCCTGAGGCTGGCTGTTAGTAGAAGCTTCTAAAAAAACAATTTCTTTTAGCACATACAGAAGCTCAGAGGAAATGAGCACCTACACAAGTGTGTGTCCCCACAACAGCTTGGTGCTCCTTTCTGTCACTCACATACACTGCACAAAGGCAGTATAGAGAAACTTACTCTGAGCTACCTCTGGAACAGAAAACCATCATTAGCATTGTTAAGGCTCATTAGCCATGCTGGAAGGCAGATCTGGAACAGAGCAGTGACATGCCTGACCCAACAGCTCAGCTTGGTTTGGTTCCAGATCTCTCCCTGTATCCTCATCGATTGCATGGGCCCAAGCATGCCTTAACGTAATCCTGCCTTAAAGTAATCCCACTGTGCTGAAAGGTGCTAATTATTTCAAGCAAATTAGGTTAGTTCCTATGTTTATTTTCCCACCCAGAGTGTACCCTGTGCTGCAGAACCTCAGTCTGTTCACCAGGGCATCTCTTACCTTCTGCAGCGGGTGCACTGGGGGCTGCAGCAGCGGCTTCAGGTTGCCCAGAGTTTTGGCACGGAGCTGCAGGCCCAGGATACCCCCAGCAGTGCATCCATGGGAAGGGTGGAACACCGTGCCGCATTTTACGGAGCCAGCGTCCTCGGGGAAGCCACTGTGAAGGGTAAAACATTCATGTGACACTGTTCACACAGCCTATTTGGGGTAACAAACTCATGACTTGAATTTGAGCAATATCCCATTCATTAGTTCCCCTCTGTAGGATTTGCTCACCTCAAACGGATTGAGCAGTGGACTCTGAAACATCACCATGTTGTGATCCTTGTGGACGCCTTTCCCCTCACAGGTGCTGCACAGGTCGTAGTCTGGGCAGACACTGCACTTGAACCTGGTGCCCACCACGGGTCCCTCACAGCCGTCACAGATGACGTTGGGGTGCACCATGTTCCGGGGAGGCTCCTGGCTGCACTGCGAGCGATGCTCCCGCTTGCACTCCTTTTTCTCTGTCAAGGAAAGGAAACTGCATCAAGAACAGATTCCTATTTACAGGCTGGAAAATAGGGCAGGGGAAGAAGCGCAAACAGCCCCTGTCAGAGCAGTATTGACTTACTAGGTCAGTTTATTTTTACACCGGCTGCCAAACGCAAGCCAGGGGCACATAAGAGACCTTAAACTAAGGGCAAAGGCCTTTCCCAAAGATACCTTGTCTTGAAATCCTGCATGCCTTAAGTATCTCTTGGCTTGTTTACTTTAGATTAGTGCTGCACCACCTCATCCTACCTTCCAAAGCACTGCAAGAACAAAATGTTTCTGGAGAGGGAGTTAAGAAGGCGTATGCCAGGAGGCATAACATGAGAATGGGGACAACAGCCGCTGGCTAGTGTGACTCATGAGATGGACTGCAGATAAAGCTTTGCAGGTATCCACCTGAACAAAAGCGATTAGGGAGCAACTGCGCATTGAAAAACCTGGAATTAAGGCTTCCTAACACATCGTTGCGACTATTTAAGATAGCAGTGACAACTCAGCCTATCCAGGCAGCCAGGATGACAACAGCAGCTCACACTGGACCAGCTGACAGGGCTGAGAGGAAACTTGTGATCTGCTTGCCCCTCCTCAGCAGGGAGGATTCGTATTCTGTCGTACTACTTTGCCTTTTATTTACCCTCCCTCGCGAAGGCCGCGGCTCCCACCAGGCCCTTGGGAAGAAGGGGAAGGGCCAAGCCTGGCTTCTCCCATTTTGGGAGCGCTGCCAGCGAGAGCACAGCCGGAGACCCGCTGTGCCCTTCGGAGCTGTGCGGGCCGTACCTTTGATGTAAACACGGAACACACCATCCCGCACATACGGCATCGCCAACTCCAGCTCCTCGTCGGTGGAAAAAGCGATCAGGTCCCCGTCTTCATCTGGAAAGGGCAAAGAGCAGGATGAGGTGCCCGATTTGGTGTCACGGGGAGGGCACCAGAACGTGCCTCGGGGCCCGGCCCGCAGCGCAGCCCCCGTGCCCGCTCACCCTTGTAGTGCATGCGGAAGGCGGGCTGCGGCCCGGCCCGCAGCAGCCCCTGGAAGAGCTCGGCGACGCGGTCGTAGATGGCCCGGTAGCGGGCGGGCGGCGGCAGGGAGAAGCGGCGGATCTCGCGGGTCGCCTCCTCCTTGCCCAGCAGGTAGGCTTTCACCGTCAGCGCCGCCATGGCTGTGGCGCAGCAGGAATTGCCGTCGGGAGCCGGGACACTCACTCGGGGCGGAGCGGAGCGGGCGGCGGGAGCTGCCTCCGCTGCCGCCCCTTTATAGCGCCGGGCGGCCGGAAAGCCACGCCCTCAAAAGGCCACGCCTTCTTTCCAGTGTCCAGTGTACACTGGCTCAGGCTCCGCCCCTTGTGGCCCAGGCCCCGCCCCCGGCCCCGGATCCCGTCCTTGCCCATCCCGTTCTCTCCGGTGGGAAGGGGAAAGCGCTCAAGGCACATTTCCTGCATCCAGGAAAACCTGTGGATACGTGCAGAGGCCCGTGACTGGTCCCTGCCCTGCTCGGCCCCCGGGAGCAGTGCCAGGCAGGTTGCGGGGCACAGGGTTATTCTGGTCGCCAACGCAAAAGCAGGACCTGGGCAACAGGGAGTTGTGGCATGGGGACCTTCTGGGTGGCTGATGGCCTCCGAGACCCCCCAGTGGGGAAACACAGCAGCCCTGGTCTGAACTGGTCCCATCACCGGTGGTACATCACCCACCAGGATACCCCGGGGCACGTGCTGACCCAGCACCTGTCCATCCCAGTCCCACTGGTCACTTCCATCCCAGCAAACTGGGCTGACCGGGGCAGGGGACAGTGGCGGGGAGCCACGCGCCCGCCCAGCTCGTGCCGGGGTGGCTGCACCCACTGCAGGGTTTGCATGCCCAGCATGCCAGGGATAAATAACTCTTCCCTGAACCTCATGTTTCGGAAGGGAGAGCTAAAAATAAAGACACTGGTGTAAACACAACTGACATTAAGGAGGGTGTGTTGGGGCCTTTCCAAGCTGGTTGGCAGTAATGTTTTTTGCAGATCAGATACAGTCGACAGGCCTCTTAATCCGGTCACAGGAGAGTTCAGCTGGCAGAACACACCGTTTGTGCTGTCCAAGCATAATTAAATAAAGATGGATCAATGATTATTAGGTTCCTTGTTGGTGTTAATTTCCTCTCACCCAAGGGCCTGACCACTCTGACTCTTGATGCTGTATTTCTTAATTTAAGATAACAAGAACTTAGGAGAAACTGTGCCATGATTTATCATCCTCTGTAATCAAGAGAAGCATAAATTTTAATTTCCATGATGGGGAGGTAGTTTATTTCTTGACCTAAAGTGTATAGATTAAAACACTTGGCCTTTCATGTGGAGATATTTTTGGCATATGTGTGGCAATACTGAATTCTAACCTTTCTAGAAAACTGTATTTACAATAGAAAAGGTTCTCCCTTTTAAGTTAAAAAGTTTCCTAGAAAATTCAGTTTCTAGGTATGACATGGCTAATATTCTCCCATGAAGTAGTGAGTTAAAGTCCAAACCTCAGCAGACTCAGGTGTAGGCATGGATGATGCTGTGTAGGAAATGATTCAGCAAATTTACAGCACGGGATATTGAAAGGTGGCACTCACCTTCCTTCCCTTTTGCCTGTTTGCTGCATGTGTCCTTATGTCTGAAAATATCGGTGAGATTTGATGACTTGACATTGTTGGATCATGTTTTTTCCCCACAAAATCAGAAGCAGGACCAGTGGTAGCAGGATATGCAGTACAGGACATGCTGACAAGGTTGGATCTGCCTCAACAAACAGCACCTCCAGCATGTTCATCTCGTGTCCTACTTCTGAGGACCCCAAGGGCCACTTTTGGTCTCATTTATAAAGCCAGAGGCTCATACTTTGGGACCCAGCCCCAACACATTCATTCCTGAGGCTCTGAATTGCTGCCGCCCCATCCAGCACCAGTTCCTATTTCCCTCTCCATCCCTGCCTCGGTGTTTGAGGCACATGGGCCTTTTCCAGTCAGTTCTGTTTCCAGGTCAGTTGATTAATGTCTTTACAATTATCAAGCAATGCACCAAAGTAAAACCAAATATCTAAGTTTATCTATTTATCAACTTTAATCCATTTGGCAAATATTGCAGGGTCCAAATGCCAGGGGGAATTTCCCTTCTCCTGGTGGGACGTGCTGAGTCATGCCCAGCTTTCAGGGTGTGATATCATGCACTTTTACAAAACACAAGGAAAGCAGGCTTTCACCAGGCTGTTGTTAGCTTACCTCACCGATCACGGGACAGGGGTGACTCATGAGTGCCTCCTCCTCGAGGTCGGGGATTTCCTTCTCCGGCACAGACCTCAAACCTTGCTCACCCCCGTCGCCCCCAGCCCTGGGATGTGCCTCTGGGAGGTTTCTCAGCCCCTGGAGGAGCAATTTGAGGAGCTGGGCTGTATTCCCACATAGGTTCACTTGAGAAGTTTCTCCCTCTGTTTCCTGGTCGATGTGGATTTTGGCATCCTCAGCATGAAGCACTGGTTATGTGCATGTTTTCTTACAGTTCCTTAGGAATCCCACAGCAGCACAGTAACCCCTGCCCAAAAAGTGTCAGCTCTAGCTGCTGAGCAACCAGCTTCACAGATGGATGTAGCAAAGGAACAGCAAAGGGGATGGGAAAAAAAGCTGTTTGAGTTTAAAAATTCAAGTTAGAAAGGGAAGACTCAAAAAGGAGCAATTAGCATCACTGCAGTGCTCTGCTTTCTCTCTACACCCACTTTCTTCTGGGAAATGTTTAAAAATATTTGGTGAGATTCTTGCTCTGAGGGCACCATCTCCAGAAATGCTCCTTATGTACAAACTTTGCATGTTCACAGTAAAGTCTTGGAGGGATGAAGGGGTGGAGGGAGTGGGGGCCATCAAATCGTTTCCGTGCTTGCAAACCACAACAGAGGCTGATGACGATTTTCCAGAGGAAGCTTTTCCCCAAAATATTGCTCCACACTGAGGCTCCCATCACTATCCCAGCACCCCTGATGAAGAGGGATGAGTTTGGCCCCCATACACCCCCCAGATTTGGCAGGACAGAGCGTGGGGATGGAGGAACTGTGTGGGGCTGCAGTGGGCAAGTGCTCTCTGGGCTGGTCTGGATGCCACAGTCCACACACTGCTGTGATCACACACGCTCCTTCCAGAGGCTTCTGGAGAGGTGCACGATCCTCTGGACTGTTGGATGAGACGCTGGTGACTCAGCCCTGTCCCATGACAGCTTCCCTCCTCCTCCAGTCCAGTGAAAACACTGTTCACTGACTCGGAAGCAGAAGCCTCTCTTCCTCATTGGCACAGGCAGAGTGGAAAGGTGAGCTGTCTCGTTTTTGCTGTCTCATTTTTGAGGTTGAGCTTTCCTGAAGGTTAGCTGTCCCACATCACATGTTTACACAGGCTCAGCAGCATTTTTATTGCTGTGGCATGAAACTTTAAGGGCAGAAAACTCTGGGAGAGTTTTTTCACTGAGACAGAGGAGCAGATTGAGAGAACGGATGGAGAGCAGACACAAGGTACAAGCACACTATGGGTGTCATGCAATTCCATAAGGATTTTATGTTCCCGAAGGTGAGAAAGAACTTTTTTCAACCTACACAAGTTGATTGGGGCGAGTGTTGCTTTGAGAACCTGATTTGTAGCCTTTGCCCTGAATTAAAGTGTCAATATGTCAACATGTCAAAGGTAAAGCACCCTGTTGTCATTTCATCTCATGTGGGTGAGGAGAATTTGGAAACAGTTGTACTGCAGTGAAACAAGCCCTGGTGATGTTTGAACACAGCAGCCTATAAAACACATAGAAAATGATATTATCTTGTTTTATGAGAAAAACAGTAAGTTCTTCTTGCTTAAAGCAGTCTGGGAAGGACCAAGCCTGACTCACTCACAGATGGGCCAAACTCCAGAGAAAAGCTTTTTAGAGCACTAGATAAAATCAGCTATAAATCTGAATTACATTTTCTATCTAGATCTAATAAATGCTTTCTATTTCTAATTTTTTTAATGGCCTCAGGACCAGTGAATTGCTATGGGAGTACTTCTTGTGGAAGGCCCTAATTTCTGCAACATATTCGGTGTTGCCAACGTCAACTGTTCAAAGATCATGAGATCACCTAAAAACCCCATCTTCTCTCTATTTGCTCCTGGGGTTTTGGGTCTCTGCAGTTCACATTTTAATCTTTACTCTGCAAAAGGGCCAAAGCTCAAAACTTGCTTGTTGAAAACAGAATAAAAGCCAAAACTGGGATAAGAGGGAGGGACTTCAAGAATAAAAGGGACCTTTGCAGGTCCAAGAGAAAAATGGCAAGTCCTGCAGTTTTGCTTAGTCCTTCATTTTTTCCAAGAGAACCCAAGGTTTTTATCATGAGAGGGTGGTATAAAGCTCATTAATTTCTTCAGACTTTTATGAAGACAAAGTATAACGGCAGGAATTAGATTAAACTTTATCCTTGGGAAAGAATCTAATTAATTGTCTTAGAGAAATTATTAATGTTCCTCTGTTCTCTTCCACTGCAGATACACCACATATCCCGAGTGATAGGAGCATTTTGCACCTCTGAAAATAAACAGCCAACATCTAATGCACTAAAACATTACATGTTCTTTCTACAAACCCTCTGACTGCAGCAGGATTTCACACCAGCCTTTGCCACCAGCAGCTCTTACTTGTCTGACACCTCTGAGGGATTTGCCATTAATTGCTGTGAACCCACTGTCGGCTCCTGGTTTTAACACGTGGGTTTGAGGTGAGAATGCAGGGCTGGGTGGGACAGAGCTGCTGGGCGTGTGCTCTTTGCTGGGATGTGCAAGTGCTGTTGCTGGTGTGGTGGAGGCTTCACCTGCAGCCGGGGATCGATGGTGGTGGCTGTGCTGGGGCTGAGCCTGGGAATGTGGGCACTCCATGGAGCTGGATAAGCACTCCGGGGCTCAGCTGTCTTGGGACACGGGACCCACTGCTGGGGGTGGCTTGTGCAATGCCTTGCAAAATCCAGGTCGAGCTCCGCTCGGCGTTTTTCAGTATTCCCAGGAGCGTTTCTCGGTGCGTTTCCCTACTCAGGGATGTGCCCGGTGGGAGCAACGGGCTGCACTGGGGTCCTGCAGCTCCTCGCTGGCTCCTGGCAGTGGGAAGAGGCAGAAACTTTTGGTGCCGTCCAAAGGGCTCCCTCTGCTGATTTCCTTCCCGCATTTTCTAACCACTGGGAGAGGCCATTTCAAGGTTTTTAAAACGCGGTTTATTTTATGAACTGGAGAAGATTCTAAGAATGCAGTTAGACGAGACCATCTGCTGCAGAAATGGGCAACCTGTGCTTTTCCTCGTGCACGTGCCTGATTCCCAACGAAGCACACGTTAACACCCAGGGCACCTCGAGGGAACCCCTCACCTGCCCCCCCTGGGTGCTGAGCTCCCTTCACCACCTTTCCAGAGGGAAGCAGAGCGGAGGCCTGAGGACCCGTTTGCAGGATTTCCCTGTTTCCACAGGGTTTCCCGTGTCTGCTGGAGTGTTGCTGGGAGGAGACGTGCCCACAGAGCACACTGGCTCCTGGCTCATCCCTGCCTGTCTGGGATGGCTCCTGGGCTGCATCCGAGCGCTGCCTGGATCACGGCTCCTGCCTCTGGCACAGGCACACACTTTGCTGTACATTGCACTCTAATTGATCCAAACATTTCAAACAACAGACTTTGATCACTGGAAGCCAATCCTACAATATTTACATGTCTGAGAAATATTTACTCACTAAAAGAGCTCCGGGGAATGGAGGATGACAACTTTTGCTGGAGGAATTATGTCTCCACATAGGGGGCACACGAGCTGCCTGACCTCACACACACCCACAGAAACAAGTTCAGAAAATGGAGGCACGTAACTGCAAGTGGGGCCTGACCTTCCTGTACAGCTTTTCCTGGTCCGTAATGAAATAAGCCAGACCCATTAACAGAAGAAAACAGAAGCAAAATAATTTTTTAATCTGATTTCTTCTGTTTTTCACCCAGGCAAGCAGCTTGAGGTCATAACCTCTGAATGTCAGGTCCTTTGGAAGAAGAATTATGTCCTTCCAGGCAGCAGCGTCTATTTGTGATATTCATCTGGCATCGATTTTCTCTCAATAAACATTAGGTGCTGTTTTCTTAACTAAGATGAAACTCTGCTGGAATGGCAGCAAGGATATACTGCCTGACTACAGGGGCTGCTGCCCTCTGACCTCATCCTGCACTCCCCGTGCTCCCCAAACCCTGTGGGGATACCTCTGTGCATAGGGGGCTGAGCATCCCCCTGGACACACAGTCATTCCCACACATCCAGGTGCACAGAGAGGCAAACACGGGGATCCATGAGCACAGGGATGTGCATCCCCCAGGCACATACACATGGATGTGCACACCCACACTGACTGTGGACAGATGGACCAGGCCCGTGTGCACACACACACAGACATATGGACACACACAGACATATGGACACACTCTCACACACACTCACAGTCTCAGCCACACCTGCACTCACACACTTATATTCACTCACAATCTGACACTCACATTCTCACACTCATACAATGTGACACACACTCATACAACACACACTTACAAAACCTCACACACACACTTCTCATATATTCACACTTAGATTCACTCACACTCACACTCAGATTCACTCACACACTCACAATCTGACACATTCTCACACACTCACACAATGTGACACACTCATACACACACACAAAACCTCACACACACACTTCTCATATATTCACACTTAGATTCACTCACACTCACACTCAGATTCACTCACACACTCACAATCTGACACATTCTCACACACTCACACAATGTGACACACTCATACACACACACAAAACCTCACACACACACTTCTCATATATTCACACTTAGATTCACTCACACTCACACTCAGATTCACTCACACACACATGCTCACACACATTCACACACATTCTCACACACACACACTCACACAAAATCTCACACACACTCTCACTCACTCACCCCCCGCTGCAGACCCGCTGTCTCCCGCACGGGGGCGCCCTCCGCTCACTAACGCCCCGCCCCTCTGCCCCGCCCGCGACCCCGCCCATTGACC
>WEIV01004835.1:75339-157607 GCA_013390005.1 Calyptomena viridis
TGACCCGCGGGACCCCAGGGGCGGTGTGCCCGTGCCCAGCTGGGCGGGAGGTGCCCCGGACGGGGTCCCCGCTCGTCCCCCGGGCGCGCTGTGGCCTGGGGCGCCCACGGAGGGTCGGGGGGCTCTGAAGTGACAGGGACTGTCGGCCGGGTCGGGGTGCTTTCAGCTTGGTTTTGGCGATGCGCTTCTTTACACCCCCGTGTTTATGGCCAAAACCTCCGTGGGCGGTGGCACCCAGGAGGGTTAAATCCTCGTGGAAAGACGGTGATGCCAGGAATTGGGGAGAGCCCTTGGATGCTGGGGGTTCTCTGGGCAAACTAGAGGTGAGGGGAGATCTGAGCAGCCCTGCCTTCCCACCACACGCCTCTTGTGTTTCGATGCCGAGTCCAGTAACTTCAGTGGATGTGGGACAGGTGTGAGGGCTGAGACTTCAGCACTCAAATATCGGTGCTGGCTTTGCCCTGAGTAGGCAGCTGTAGAGCAGGGGGCCCACCGAGGCTGGGAGGAATCCTGGGCAGGTATTGTAGGGATTCTTGCTGCTGTTTTGTCCTGACACCACAATAGTCACTTTTGCCCATCCAGAATCGCACAGGACTTACGCTGGCCTGGAGGACAATTCTGACACTTGCTTCTGAATTGTATATCTGTCCTGTGTATGGGTCTGCAACCTCTCACAGCTGTGGTAATTGCTCAGCTCTTCCATTTCCTGCACTTTTAAAGGTCATTAAAGGTGTGTGGTCTAACCGACCATCCCTTGAGTCTCTCTTCCCATTTGGCATTTAAGCATCTCTCCCTGCTACAGGTGAGAAGCAGCTTTTGCTGGGCATAAGCCTTGACTTGATGGCTTTGCAATCCCGTGGCACACTGTGCACCATCACAAGGTGTGTGGTGCAAGGCTGGTGTCAGGGCTGGGGCAGCTCTGGGGGAAGGCTTTTTGGCTCTCATGAGCAGGATTACACGAGCCCATCCAGCCCAGCCACTTCCCTGGCAGCAGGGCAGGAGCTCTTGGGATGTGCCATTTTCTCCTTGCAGCTGTGGGAGTCTGACGGGCGGCTGCTTGGACTCCTGTGCCTCATTCATCACTGAAGGGCTCTCCTGTCTGCTAATGTGGTTTAAATCCCACCAGAGCTGCCTCCTGCAGAGGTTTGGGTGACAGGCATTTGCAATGCAGGGATGGTGTCAGAGTGCTGGTGGATTGCTTTGCTTCTCCTGGTGAGGTTTTTAACTGGCCAAAACGTTTGCACAGGCAGGTGCTGGTGTATGCCCTTTCAGCCAGAAATGCTAGACCACAGTAGTTGTGCAGGGGCAGGGGAGCACTCTGAGAGTGGTTACCACTGAGCAGTGGTTTTGCTCAGAGCTTCCTCCCATAAATGAAGTGAAAGCAGCATGCAGTGCTGTGTGGGCTCCCAGCAGTCCCTCCTGGTTTCAGAAGCAGGGTGGCCAACCTCACTGGGCAGTCTGTGCTGTCTGGGCTGTGTCCTCCTTTGACTCACTTTTATTTTTTAACAAGTAGCTTTTCCCTGTTGCTCATGCAAGTGCCAAAATAACCTTGGGTACCACTGTCCCTGTCCTTCTCGGGAGGACCCTCCCCGGGATGCGTGTTTTCCTCTGACAGCAACAGATTGTCAGTTGCACACAGGGACTGCTACAACAGGTCACAAATAACACTGGTCTGGCTGTGTCAGCACAGCAGGTTTCCGGCTATTATGGTCATTTACGTATCAGGCCGTTATTCAATACAGAGCTGGAGAAGACCTTGGGACGTCATTCAGTCCATCTCCTGCCCTACACAGGATCACTGATAACCAACCCCTTCCTGACAGATGTTTGTCGTTTCCATTCTTAAAAACCTCCAATGACAGAGATGCTCTAAGCTCCCCTGACGACAGTCTGTTTGACATTTAGCAGCCCTGGTATTAGATTTTTCTTATGGTCTGGACAGAAATGTCTGTTTTTTTCAGTTTAGTTTTATGATTGCTCTCCTTTTTACTGTTTATTTGGCATAGGCAGAAAACTTCCTTCCTCCTTTGCAGGATCCCAGCAGATATTTGGAAGTTGATACTGCTTTTCCCTTACTAATACAGATTAAACCCTGCTGAGTTTTTTGATCACTCCTGTTAGTCATGTATTCTTGGTCTCCAGTTGTTCTTGCGACTTTCTTCTGGACCATCATCCTTGGTGAGGACTAATGCTTAACCTGTGACACAGGACTGAAGTCGCTGCTGTATTTTTGCTCAGAAGACTAAGGGGTTACTTCAGATCTTTTACATACAATGATCCTGTTTATACATCCTACTGTTTGCTTTTTACTTTTGCCACAGATGACTCATATTTAATTTTTTATCCCATTGACCCTTTAGCCATTCCTTTCCAGAACTTTTCCTGCTTTTCATTCCTTATCTTGTATTTGCCTGGTTAATTATTCTTACCAAATTACATTACCTCACACTTGTCCTTGTTGAACTGCATTTTTTTTTCCAGACTGCTTCTTCTGAAGTGTCAGGATTGTTTTGAATTCTGATCTTGCATGCTTGCAGTCCCTCCTGCATGCTTGCAGTCCCTCTCAGCTTGGTGTAGCCTTCCAAGGCAATCAGCATGTTTTTTCTGCCATCAACTGAGTCATGGATCAAAACACCAAGTGTTATCAGATCTGGGGTGGGTTCCACTGGAACCTGCTTCAGTAGGGTCCTCCCAGTCCATGCCCAAAGAGCAGTGACCACTTCACTGCTGGCCTTCCCAGCAGTGGTCCCCCTACATCCCTGTCTGTGTTATGGGGATGTCCCCTTCCTACAAATCCTGGCACCCCATCACAGAAAGAAATATGAGAGATTCATGATTTGTTCTTGATAAACAGAGGTTATCTGTTGCTCAAGTTCTCTTTCACTTCTTGGCACATCAACTGAAGTTAAGCTGATTATTCTATAATTTCCTGCCTCCTCCTTATTCCCATTCCTGTATTTTTCAAAAATAGACTTCGCACTTGCCCGTCCTCTGTAACATCAGCCATCCCCTGTGAGTGACTGAGACAATTCCCAGTGATCCTGAGCTGCTCATTTGAGTTCTGGGGAAGGCTGGCAAGGTGTCCTTATTGCCCCTAATGGGGAATAAAATGATATTAAAACACATGTAAAGCATCTCAGAGCCTGCTTGTCTTCACATTCTGTGTTGGGAGGACAAAACAATTAATTGAAAGAAAATAAACCAGGACAAACAATCTCTAGAGCTGCTTTTCTGTGACCAGCACAGAGCTTGTTTAGCTGCTAATGGTGTTTTGCCATGCTGTGGTTATTAGTAAAGTTTTGACCTCATGGTCTGCAAAAACAGTTGCTGCCTATTTCCAGTTATAAATGAAGTTCGAAATAGTCTGCTGGAGTGGGAAGAGAAGGGCAGCCTCAAATAGCACAACCAGTCACCCAGTGTCCAGAGTCACAGGGTGTTCGGAGGTGGACCATGTGCTGTGTGTCATGGTGGTGGGTGTCTTGGCCAAAGTCTGATGTTGTGTCTTTGCTGATTCTAGGTTTAAATGTGGTTTAGCTTTCAAAAGCCAACAGCTGCCATGGAAGAAGCTCTTCTGTAACCTGGTGTCATGTGTTGAGCCTGTAGGGTTGGACTGTGGAGGATCAAGCCTTCAGGAAGGGACAGGCAGGCTCGGGCCTTAATGTGCCCAACGTGGGGATTCCAGGGGGTGTTTTACTGAGGGATCAGTAAGACCAAGAAGCTTTCATGACTTTATATAAGTCACAAGTGCACATGGGATGAAGGCAAACAATTTAACCTACCTGCAATTAAATTGCTGGGGTTTTTCTCTTTCCAGTGGCGAAAACTGTTCAGTTCTCATACATAATATCTGTTCTTATCTTGACTGACTGACCGGTTATGCACCATTTATACAGCCCTTTGCAGCTTAGAGCCATAAATCCTGCAGGATATTTGGGGTTTAAGTATTTGGGTTTGATTTTTTATTGAATAGGAAATTCTAAACCTTGTGTTGAACTTTTTAGGAGACACCCAACATGCTGCCCATTGGAAATGCTCCGTGTTGAGGTTGGGATTGCACCTCCTGAGTACAGCTGTGTGTCTCAGGGTGAGCTCTGTAACCATGCCACCTGTGCAGGCTTCCCCTGGCAAGTTTTTCCCCCCTCAAATTTTAATGATTTCTAGTTACCCAGTGCCAGTCAGCTCCAGGCTTCCATTGTAAAACCCCAAGTGCAGGCACCTCCATACCTGTAGATTTGCATAGAAAGTGGGGTTGCTCTTTGTGTGGTGCCTTCACACCCCTAAGATCAGTTGTGATTGTGTGGTGTTTTGGGTGCTCATCCCAGGGGAACAGTTTTTCCCATGTACATTGGGAAAGCTCTTCAGAACAGATGTGCACATCTCCTTGAAGGACTCACCACTCACATCCCGGGGGATGTCTCAGTGCAGGCCTGAGTGGGGGGTCTCTCCCTTGACTTGAGTGTGGTGGGGAGTGGGATTCTGAGGGGCTGGTGATCGTGGGGCACTGGCTGCAGCGTGGATGTTGCTCTGGTGCAGCAGGGAAGGCTCAGGCAGCAGCTCTGTAAAGAAATGTCTCTTGTTCAGTGCCACGCACGGCAGGATGCTCCACTCACAGCAGGACGCTCTGCTCACTGGGGGTGTCCTCTGTGGGAAGCAAACTTTGTGCTGGAGGGATGTTCCTCTGAGTGTGTTTACAAAGTCTTCTTAAATAGTGCATAAAAGCCATGAACACTAATCCTCTCTGGAAGCAGCAGAGTCAAAGCTTGTGGTGCCGTTAAATAGGAGCCGTATCTTGAGGCATGTCAGGGTTCCCACTGCTTTTTCATTTCTGTTGCCTGCACCAGCTTGACTTCAGGTTTTTGTAGTTTCTTTGAGGTCTTGGGCACTGGCTGCACCCAGATGGATGTGAGTGAAAGCCCTGGTTTGAGCTGGGGTCACTTCACTGCTACCCTTGGAAGCATTTCCCAGGAGGAGAGATGCTGGCAGCAGACCCAGCGAGTGCTTCTGGTGGCTGAGGAGGTGCAGGCAGAGGGACCTGGCTGAGGAACTGTGGAGTTTAGAAATCTGTCATTAAAATGTATGGTGAATAAAAAGATGTGCAGGAGCATTTCTGAGAGCCTTTGCTTGGCCTGTGTGGTGCTCAGCAGACATTGTGTGGAATTGGAATGGGGAATGCAGCAGCATCTGCAAAGTTATCCCACCTCTGATTTGACAGATTCATCTCAAGAGCAAGGGGCACTGTGCAATCTGTTGATACAGTTTTATCAAGATAAATCTTTCATTGTCTGGAGACACCTGTATTTCTGGTTTTATTTGCAGTTTTATTAAGTCTTTAGGCTCTTAATCTGTACTGCATGTGCACTTGTCCACGTCCCATTGCTGCTCCCACAGTAAGAGCTGCAGCTGTGTGATGGAGTTGAAGTTACTGGAAGTGGAAGAGGGCTTTATCCTGACCTGAGTAAGAGACTTGGATTCATATCCTTGCTATGCTGTATTCCTTCCAGTCTTGGAAAAGTCAACTAGCTGGTTTCATGCCTCAGTTCCCATCTCCTCTCTGGGGACAGTGACATCTCTTGTCACAGGCGTTTGGAGGACACAGCCAGGCTTTTGTGACAGCAGGGTCTGTGTCAGTGCATAGGAGAGGAGCAGTCAGAGGAGGTTAACACACACACATCCCCAATAACATCAAATACTTCTCCTGGTTTACTTCTGTTGCAGAACAAAACTGTTTCTCATTTGTGATTCCCCTTGATTCATCTAAAACAAATCATTGATTTGTACTTATATCCTGAATGTTCATTGATTATTCACTTAGTGTTTAATGTAAAACACATCTATAGCTGGCTAGTTTAAGTGAAGCTGCCAGTCATCTCTAGCAAGCCTTGAAGCCACTAAGTGATGGAGAAATTGCTTTAGCAGCAGATGGACAAGGCTGCTTGCAGGCTGCTGTTACCCACAGTTCTCCCCATTCACAAAACCCAAACTAGTCACCAAAGGACCAGTTTTCCTGTTCATAGTATAAAGAAACATGAACAAATACCCATCCCAAGGTACTTGGCTCACCACAGGCATCCACAGCCACCAGGGCTTTGCAGGAAACCCCTACAGAGGTGAGGTTAGAGCCACCTGCCTAAAAATACTTGGAAATGATGCTTTTATGTTTCAGGTGAAGATTTTCCATATCATTATTGTGCCAATTTTAATGTTGACGTTTTCTTTTTCATGAGACAAAGCCCAAGAGGTTGAGGACCTGGGTGGATGAAGGAGGCTGCTGCAGTGGCAGAACTCACTGGGCAGATTAAAAGATTATGGAAAGTACTAAAATAATCAAAGGGCTTCAGTGGGGGCAGGAAGTTTAGTGCTGTTAGGAGGAGGCTTTTCAGGGAGGGCTGATCAAGCGTCTGCTTAACAGCTTCCTCATGCAGGCAGTGGATTGTTTTCTTCAGTGGAAGGAAATACATTTTTTCTGCCTTCATTTGAATTAGAGTGTAGGGGGCTTTTTGTTCAGCAATGCCCTTGGGTTTATTTTTGAGCTCACATCAGGCTTCCCTTGCAAAGTGAGAAGATCTGGGAGTGGCAGATTCCTGTTTTAAATAATCTCTTGCTGCATTACTTGTGTCACTGGCCACTTCTTCTTTTTTTGTCCTGGTGTCAAGTCACATTTGAGTCTCCAAGATCAGTGCATTAGCATGGATGCATCTCTGATGCACAGAGACAGCTCTGTAACTCCATCTTTCCTCCTGCCTGCCCCTGCCTTGGAGTGGCTCCCCCAGTATTTAAATATTCTGTGCTATGTACAGGATAAATACTTACCTAAAGGTTAATCTGTATTTTGAAATGACCAGACACGCACACAAAAATGTCTTGTGCAAGGTATTTTCATTTCTGCTTATATTAAAGTGGACAGCAGTAGCATTAAAATGTAAATCATTAGGCTTTAAAGAAGCTTCTGGGCAAAAATTAATCTCCACCTGTCTTTTATGTTCATGATGAGTTTTGTTGCGTTGCAGTGTCCATTTACTTGTGACTCTAATTGTCTCTCTGGTGGTTTAGGAGTTGTTGGTGTGGGTGCTGAACTGGGGGAAGAGCATGGTGTTGGCTTGTGTCAGTGCTGCTGCCTTATCCAGGCCTGTTCCTCAATGAGTTTTTTGACCATCCTGATCACATTTTCAAGTCTGCCTTAGAGCACATAGGGTTTTTTTTCTCTCCCAGTGATGGCAAGAGCCTTCTGGAAGGTTTAACCTGGTTTGAGCTGGAGACCCCTTTTTTGTCACTCACTGCTTGTACTTAAGCAGCAATAAGTTCTCTGTGTCTTGTCACTGTTCTGAGGAATGTCATGGCTTAGGGAGGAGGCCTGTGGTACCTGTAGCCTTCACAAGCTTTTGTAAATAATCAAAGAAACACTTCCAGTACTGAGAAATGAGCTACTTAAAATCTGTGTAATAACACATGTTTGTGTAGCCTGGTTTTGTGAAAGAACAGTAGTGAGACCAACCCTGCCAGTGCTAAAACTTCCTACAGAGAAGCTGGAGAAGTTTTCTGTGGAAGAATTAAATTTCTTTATTCCTCCCCAACAGACAGATGCTCAGGGGAGCAGAGCTGCTGTGCAGTGTCCCCAGGGCATGTCCCCATGTGAAGAGCAGGAGCAGTGTTTGATGGTACCCTTTGCTGGGTGGATGAATGGACTTGGGTGGTGGTTGAACACTCTCAGGCTCAACCACTGCCACAGACAAGTACCTGTCAAATGAATTATTCAGTTAATGCTGGTGAAAGCAGTGTGGTGGTCTCCCCTCCCTCTGCTCTGTGCCCAGACTGTGATCTTTTACGTTTATTTGATCTTGCTTTTCATGTTTTAACTATTCCTTTTTCATGCCATCTCCCATTGCACTCTCCTGGGCTGGCTTTGATATCTTTTTTTCTTTGTCTATTTCCCTCAGTTTCCTCCCTTTCTTCTTCCTTTGATGTTGCAGAAAATGACCAGGATGGACATCTTCCCACATGTCTTCCCTGTCTTAATCTTGTCCAGTTCAAGTTATCCACTATTTGAGGAACTTTACCAGATAATCATCTAATATTGTGGCTTCATTAACTCCAAGCATTTGGAGTAGCTTTTGGGTAGAAGCTGGTTGGGCTGCCTGGGGAGGAGACGTGCTGGTCCTTGTACTGGGTGTTAGGGTTGCTCTGAGTCCCCCTGGGTCCTGGGAGTGGTGGTGAGGCAGGATGCAGCCCCCAGGACAAACCCTCCTGGTTCCAGGGATGTGCTGTGGGGATGTTTCCACAGGCATCACACATGGGAAGCACTGATGGGCAGCAGGAGCTCATCCTGCACCTCATGGATGGAGCTTCAACTGAATTGAAGGGAAAGCAAAAACTGTGTTTAAAAGGAGATTAATTTGCTGACTGTGAGAAGCGAAAAGTATTTAGGAGAAAAACTGGAAATGCAAATTCTGGCCGAGCACAAGCTTCATCATTTGATGGCTGAAATTCTCCACTTTGTTGTGCCAGTGAATCTACATGAAATGTGTATTTTCCCTGAGTTAAAGAGCTGACCTGAGTGGGGGAGGTAAGTACCCAGAGTGGTGGATGAGCATAATTAGGGCATGGATTGTGGGTTGGCTCTGTATAGATCAGTTTGTGTTTCGTTAATGTCTGGTTCCACCCTGTCTGTCTGTTTTATTGGATTAATTTATTACTTTCTGAAAGTGCCTCTCCAGTGAGATAAAATATCTATTTACTGGAAGTATTTGGTTACCATGAAGAAGTGTATTTGGCATGTGTTTGTCAAATATTAACTACTTTCTTCTGTTTCTTTTGCAATTTAATCTTCTATTCATCTTGGGTATTGATTGCTGAAGGCCTTGGTAATTATTTGCTGATTTTGGAAATAATGATTTTAGAGGCTCGGATTACTTTTGTAATATTAATCATTACCCTGGTGTGCTTGCCTGGAAGGATGGGATGTCTGACAGCTCCAGTTGCAGGGTGGTCATTTATTGTCTGAAGCACTGCCGCCATCTTAAAATAACAAAATCATTACCGGCGTTTTGTTCCTGAAGCCAAGCAGATATTTGCAGAGATGCAAACCTGGCAGTTGCAGTCAGCTCGCAAATTTGCTGTTCCTCTTGATGGGAGGAGAAGGCAGAATCTGAAGTCAAATAAAAATATGATTGTGTGTTCACTTTCCCAATTAATTTCATGGTGTGTTAGCCTCAGCTCTGGCGCGGGGTTGGTGGGCGATGGGCTGCCCCTCTCCAGTGGTGGCACAGCTTGGCTTGGGGGGAGAGAAGCAACACTCCAGAAGGGTCTTACACTTGGAAGGGAACGTGCTGCCATAGAGCAGCACATCTTGCTTTGGGGGAAGGTGAGAAATTGGAAAGTCTCTGCTGGGAGCTGAGTAATTGGCACCTGCTATTATTGTGTCCCTCCTCCCCCTTTTAATAACTTGTTTATAGAGATACCTCTCCTACAGATCTCATTACACAGCCGTAAAGCACGATTCTTTAAAAAATACATGCATTCCTATTCGTGTCGGGTGTGAATACCTACCTCCTTCAGTTTCCATAAGGAGGAGGGATAGTTGTTGTGGCATCCAGGCATCTTTCCTCACTGCTGGGCAGAGTCGCGGATGCCCGTGGGGAGACGAGCTGTGCCCTGGCCATACCTGGGTAAAGATGTAATTCTTCCATTAATACAAAACCTGGCAGGCAGCTGGAGTGTCTGGGAGGGGAATATTGTCTTCTAGTTGTGTTAGGCCTTGAAGCAAGGGATTGTGTTGGCAGTTTGAATGACGTTAGCTTGATCTCCATCAGAGCTTGCACAGTGACATCTATTGCTAGAGAGCACAAGAGGCGATGGTTAGTGTACGCCCCTGGGATCTCTAGTGCAGTGAATCCCACTTTTTTCTAATGCATCAAGTGTTATGTTTAATTAGTTTGAACAGTTTCATCCTCATTCTTTTATTTATGTATAGTGGATCGTGGTGCAAAAGGAAGCCGGGAGCGTTTTTGGATCTTGTCCTGGGTAATTCGATGACTAAGTCTCGCTGAGCTTCATCTCTGTGCAGGTGCAGTGATGCATCTCCTGCAGGGGATGTGGTGGGAAGAGCATCTCTTCCTCCTCCCAAACACACGTGTGGGGAAGGAAGAGATGGAGAAGGCAAAATCATGTTTGTGACAATTGTTTTCTGATTCTTTTTGTCACGTTATAGAACAAAAATGATAAAAGGAGCCTCAGAAAAGAGGGCATTGCAGCAAGCCCTGGCAGGGATGTAATCTCTTTTCTTCATACCGAGGTATAAAGATAATTCCAATCGGGATTGAAACAGTGGATGGCAAATAATTCTTGAACAATCCGCTTATGGTGTTCCAGGATGCGAATGAAAACCACTAATGGGATAAAGAAGGATCTAGATAATTATCTCGACTGCATTAAATCCCATCCTTTCAGGAGAATACTCTTGTATGGACACCAATTTCATGTGTATCAAATGTTAAAGCTGACTAGACATTTTCAGAAGCTGGCTGGTTCCAACACAGCCATCCTTGCCTGTTGATCATCTGTCTTTTATCTACCTGCTTGGTCCTAATAAATGTGGTTTCTGGTTTCTGCTGTCCTGTTTCCTTTTTTCCCCCTTCCTGCAGCAGGTTAAAGCTGTGACATTCTCTCCAGGGCAGATTTGAAACCTCCTTTATCTTTTGGTTCTTTCATTTGCTCTGCTGTTTTGGGAGACTTCCCAGGGTTTTTTCTTCCCTTTTACAGCGGGTAGTGCTGTTGTTTTAAATCTGACAGAAGAGCTGCACGCAATATTAAGGTGTGCAAGATATTTTTTAATTTGATCCATTTCCCGCCCCCCATCCAGAGCTCTGCCTTGCAGTGTGGGGAACAGCACCGTGCTCCAAAACAAATCCAGTTGTAGAGTCAGTTAATGAGGCCCTTTGTTGTAGGCTCTTTGCTGCCTTTGTGTTTGAACCTAATGGACACCCCATGGATGGAGTGGAGGATGGCAGGAAGAGAAGGGAACAGTTTTGTATTGACTGAGACCATGACATTTGGAGGAGGTTGGATCAGTTAACAGTGTTCAAAGCTTTTCATTGCCGGAATTCTGTTCTCTGTGACTCCATGGTCAGAGGAAATCTGCTGTTTGGAGGCATGGGTGACAAAAACACACTTCTAAGAAGGTGGGTGGCAGAAATGCACCTCTTGGAAGGAGCTGGTTCTTTGTTATCCCTCAGGCAGCTGCATTTTCCAGCTGTCAGAGAGCCATTTCTCTCCAGCCTCACACCAAGTGTTCCAGTGAACTGAGGCATTCCTGAGCCAGCTGCAGCATCCAGGCTGCATGTCCCACAGTGGGGGCTGGTCGGGGCACTTTCAGCTGAGACGTTTGCCCATGAGCCATCCTCCAGCTGGAAGAGGAGGTTGGACAGTCAGCATCATTCCTTTGCACTCTGGAGGACAGATACTGCTCATGGCTGTCTTGTCAGGGAAAGACTCCAGCATTCATATGGAGAGTGCCCAAATGTACCTTCTCAGTGGCAGACCCTCTGAAACCACAAGGTCTCCACCTTTACTTGCTGGCAGGACATTACAGTTAAGGCTCAGTTGGCTTTTGGAAGTACAGAAGAGCTTCCTTTCTTTTAGTGAGAAGTCAAAAAAGAAATGCCAAGGTGAAAGTGGATTTCCAGTCTCCTTCATGTGACACAGAGAGGTTACAAGGGCTGATTTTATGCTGAAATCCAAAGTTTTATGTTGTCTGTTCTGGCTGTGGACTGGAAATGGCTCTTGACACCAGTTTTGCTTTTCACACCACCATGAACAGTCACTTGCCTGCCCCAACTGGAGGATGCCCTTAGAAGCTCAGCCCTTCCATGCCAAGCTTGACTTTGAGGCAGGTAGTCTGCACAAGGGTCTGATTGCAGTTTGGCACACATCAATAAAGAACTTGCTGAGCAGGGCTTTGTGTAGAGAGGAGGATGTGTGGGTTCCTTGCTGCCTCTGGACGGCTCTTTAAGAAACAGGTCATGCAAGAAATGTGGTCACCTTTCATTTTGGTGATGTGCTTCTTGAACAGCAGCTCTTAAACTGAGTTGCTCACACAGAAGAGTCAGTGTCAAGGTTTCTTCACCTCTGGATCACAGTTGTGTTCCCTGTGGCTCTAGGAGCAGGGCTGAACTTTAACAGTGGTGCCTGGTGTAGGCTTTTGCCCTAAAACCACCGTAAGTGGTTTTAGTAAGTAGAGTCTGGTGAGGTCTGGCAATTGACCCCCAAAAATCAATTTATTCCTGTGTAAGGCATGATGTTCATCCTACACACTCTTGACTTGCAGAGAGATCTTTGTGAGGATTTTTACCTGCTTCTTGGTGTCACTGCACACACTTCAAATGAACCACTCATTAAAAATCTCGTTGCTTGCTCCTCATTAAAGGCATCTGGTTAGCTGAGTTGCCAGTTTAAGTCTCCTTTCTTTAATGTGGTGCTATCATGGAGCAGTCCCTAGAGCTGCTGTGCCAAGTGTTACCTCCATAGAGCATTATAAATGATCTCCTGCTTGGGTAAGTGCTACCCAGAGAGAAATGGTGTTTTTTTTTCCAGATGTCTGCACTGCTCTCAAGTGACTTGCATGATGCACACACACAGAAAGGCAAATATTTCACGTCTCTTTGGAAATCTGTCAAGGCAGTGGCGGATCGCTTATCATGAGTTGTGTTGTCTGTTCATAACTTCTCAAATGCAAGTCAAGGAGTATTGCTGTAATAGTTAAAGGTCAGGCAAAATGACAAGCTTTAGCCCTTCGTAGCAGCTGTGAGGAGGTGTTTTACTCCTGGGATTGAAACTTCAAACGTTCATCTGTTCTTCCAGAGTGCTGTTTAATTATTCTTCAAGCCTTCAAACTGAAGTTGGCCATTTCTGCAGCTACCCCTGATGGTGATTCCATGGTGCTCAGAAGCCCCAGCTGAGACCAGGATCCTCTCTGGTGTGCTCTGAATATCCTGGGTGCATCAGGAAGCTTCCCACATAGCTTCACTATGAAAGGCTGGGCTAGGAGGAGTTGGATCCGTGTAGGTGAGGCAGTTATCAATGGCAGAATTTAAAATCCACATTGACTCATCAGCATCATTTAGTGACCCAGATTGCTGTGATACTGGAACGTGTGTGGGGGTCATTTGCATCAGCCTTATGGATTTGGCAGAGAGAAGGAAAGGAGGAGATGTTGGCAAGAGAGGGCTCGTAGGTGGACAGAATTTAGATTCCCAGCCAATACAGAAAAGGTCAAGAACTTCTTTTGTCTGCTGTTGTGTGGCATAGCACAGGGGTGGGAAGGTGTGGATATTATACATGCTCTCTTGTTTAGTTTAGCTTCCAGAAGTCCTTATCTTTTCTCCTGCTGCCAGCTTCCTTGGAGTTGCCCTCTTTCCTTCTGCTCTGCCTACATTTCTTGCTGTGATTTCAATTATTTATACCATTTCTTTTCCCCTTAAACTGCTCCACTGCCTGTGCACTATCGAAGCAGCTGTCACTTCCCAAGCCTGTTCTGCTGATGTGTGAAGAGCCCATCCCTGTGCACACAACTCATTAAGAGCATTTCAGGGCTCTTCAGTGTGGGCAACTATGTGAATGTAAAATTGCACTTGGATCTTATCTTATGGAAGATTTAGAGTGTGGCTGGTGAAGTAATGATCTACTTATTAATGTAGAGTAGCAGGAGGGAGCTGCTGAGGGTAACAAAGGGAGAGAAGAGAGTGTTTTGCAGAGGAGTATGTCCCCTTTTTTTGGAGGAAATTAAGCAGCTTAAAACTATAGGCATATTTTTCTCTCAGTTACATCAATGTGCATCTGGAAGAACCTTGTTAAAATAATTTAATTTCTTTTTGACACAGGCTGGTGTCACAGAGGGAGCCCTGGGTGACAGGGAGGTGCAGCCTCTCCTGGCTGGTCTGGATCCAGATCTGAGGCTGGGAGAGGCAAGTTCAGCTGTTCAATTTAGTCCTCCCTCATTTTTACCTCTGAAGCATTAAGCTTGGAAAATAAGCGGAAAATGTTTAAATCCCTTTTTACATTGCTGCCATGTTCAAACTGAATTAACTCTCATGCAAAGGAAGCCTGCACTGTAGGAAACATCTGCCGTGGTCCAAATTGTGTTTTGAGGTTAGAATTAAAATGTATGTAGCTGTTGAGCAGTGAACAATGAATACTCAAATCCTGCTCTCTGCCAACTGTTGTTTTGCAGGATGTTTTGCAGGATGTGATTTGTACCTGTGCAGGTACATGAATGTGTTACTGAAATATGAGCTAGCACAATATGTCACAGGAAATAATGGTTGTAAGGTGAAGTTACTTGCTAGAAAGTTAAATAATTTCTTATTTCAAGCCTACATTTGTTTATTTATTTGACTTCTACAAATGTTGTTTCTGGAGTGTACTAGTAATTGCTGTGAAGATATAATTGTATTCATGGCACATCTGTGTCAGGGACAATATTTATGTGCAGTGGCTGCTCTTGAAATATTTGTTCTCCTCTTGGCTTCTCCATCCAGTGAGTTGACGTGAGCTCTCAGGGAAAGTGCAAATAATTTTGTACTTATAGAATTTTTTGATTGTGTAACTGAAAAGAGCTTTTGAAAAGATAGAACAAGTCTCAAGTATAGACTGTCCAGGGAGAGGCAGGTGTTTTGCTGTATTTGATGAGCTTTCAATCTGCTGATGAAGAAAAACTACAGCTCCCATTTTATAGACTATTGTCTGAGGGTGAGGACTCTTGGGGTATATTTGAGTGCCTGGGCTTCCTTCTGTCTTCTTTTGGGTAAAGACCATTCAAGTTTGAAAAAATTGTTCAAGTTCCTTAAATTGTGCCCTGTCTTTCAGCAGAAATTGCAGATATAATTGCAAAATAAACTGAGGAGTGACTGACAAAAATTAATAAGGCAGAAATTTGGGCAGGACTCACTTTGTGCTAATGCCATATTTTTGGTGCCTGGTGGCAAACGTTGGTACCAGGTGTATTTCAGAGATAAGTTGCATCGTACTGCCAGGTTTCTGATGGATTAATGGATGTTTTTGTTCAGGCTGCTGAGGCCCCAGAGCAGTAGAGAGAAGGTGGTGGCACCTGACCTCCTACACGTGGAAGTGAATTGATGAAAAGCAAAGCCCTCTACAAAGCTATCTGGGTATCATCCAGCCCATTTCACAGGAGGGAAGTCAAGGTACAGGAGACATGCCCAACTTGCCAGGTGCATAAATCCCTTTAGAACCTCCTTCTGACCATCCCTCCTGCAGCCCCTCAAACACAAAACCCATATATACAGAAGGAAGGCTTTGCATTTCTCTGCTGGCATGTTTGTTACTGGAGCAATGGCATTTATTTGGTTTCTCCAGGAGGTCTACACTTGTTCTGGGCTGGGAATTCTGCAGTGCTCAGGGCAGGAGCCTCGAGCTGTGGTGGATGCCAGGAGAACAGACAGAGAGAGCATCCAAGCTGCAGCATCTCACCCCACTCAGCTGCATGTGGTTCAGCAAGGCTCCAGTGCTAGACAAAATACGTGTGTGGGGAGGCAGACGGTGCCAAAGCCTCTCGAGGAGAGCAGCAGTTGGCCATTAGTGTGCTCAGAGCCTGGCTGGATTGATTGTGCTGCAGTGCAGACCCAGGTGGGTGCAGGGCAGGGGTTGTAGGTCACACCACAGGCTGCTGTCGGTGCAGAGGAAAGAGGGGGGTTTTATGTTTTGTGGTGCCTCTTTTCCTACTCGGGAAAAAGCTTCTTTTTTATGTGCCTGTGTAAATGCTTTATAGCCCGAGTGCTGTGAGTACTTTGAGTAGTTGCTCAAAAATTGATGGTGAATTTTTACCATCTACAGACAGTGTCTTCAATTTCCAAGGATTCTTCTCTCAGTTTGTGATATATTCTTGACTTCATTTAAATGAGTTATTTTATATGAATTCTGAGTATTTATAAATTTTGAGTATTGGCAGGCTTACAGTCATTTTCTTCCCCTCCCCCTCCAGTTTTTCCTTTTTTATTCTTTTCTTACAAGCTTGTTTTCTCTAAGAAACTGAAGCTATGTCCTTCTTCCCACCAGCTTCAAACTCCTAGTCTTGCTTTAGCTCAGTTAGGCCACAGTTTGGAAACCCAAGAGGTGATCTAAAATCCTCTAGTTATTTTGAAGGAACCAGGAGGACAGAAAAGAGATCTGTTGATGGCTCTGCCAGAGGATAGTAGGCGTGGGTGGAGCTGTACAGAAGGCATTATCTTCATAGCCCCAGCCACAAGAAATTCTTTAATCAAAGCTTTTGGTGGAGCACAGGACGCCCAGATGTTGGATTCCTCCCAGGGTGGGGTGTGCTGGGGTGGCTGTGGCCAGCACTGTTCTCTGTGCCTGGTCAGCAGCTCAGCCCATCCCTCAGAAAGTCCTGCCAGGTACAGAAAAGAAACAAAACCAAGGGGTTTTGTTCCTTTCACACCTCTAGTAAAGGTTAGAAGTAAACACAGAAAGAAAAGAATTTGAGGGGGGAGGGTTAATGGGACTCTCCATTTCAGTATTCCTACATATGGCCACAGCCTCATTTTCTAATTTTTGTTGCTCTGACTGCTTTGTTTTTCTTTCATTGCAATCAAGATAATGCAGTACAATAGTGCACTAAGAATTCCAGCTATTCAATTACCTTTCAGAAGTTGACTTAATTGGCTCTTTAAGTGATAGCTCTCTATTGTGTGCAATCAGCACCACTCAAGGAGGGAGCAGGAAGAGGAGAAGGACTTTGTTTCTAATCAATAAATAAAGGTCTTTGAAATAATGCTGCTTGCAGTTTGTATCACCGGTTAAATTACGACAAAGATGATCATCTGCACCTTGCTTGAGGAGCACAGCTCTAGCAGAGTAATAAAGCTTTGCTATCCACAAGCATGTGGGCTATTTTACTTTGTGTTTCCAGTTAATCTTCTCCCCTTGGATTTTTTTTTTCCCCCAAGTATTAGAGAGAACCAAAACCAAACTGCTGCAGAGCCTGGCACAGATGGTTTGGGAAAGTCTAATGTGTAATGACTAATCATTTGTTTTGCACCTCATGAAGTATGCAAATGAATGTGATACCTGATGATAAATAATTCAAAGTGGAGATGCAAGGCAAGGGGAGATTATAGAAAGAATAAATATATGTAAACCAACTTTAAAAAAAAAGCAATCTCGAAAGCCTAAGCTCTTTTTCCAAGCTACAGTCCATAGAAACAGCTACTTCTTGATGCAGATTTGCCTCCAGTGCTTGAATCCAGGGGACTTTAGGCCAGCAGCATTTCCAGTTTGTCATCAGAGTGTGGCCAAAACTACAAATTTCAGGCACTCCCACCCTTGCACAGCTCTGTTGCACATCAGGTCATCACTGAACCTTGGTTTAGGCAGCAGGAAAGCTTTGCCAAGCACACCAGGTTCCTTTTAGATGTATATTTTTTGGTTTATTTTTTCCTAGTTGTTGGGGTAAAAGTAGCCAGCTGCTTCATAGTTTCATTAAAGCTAAAATTACTAATCATAATTAACTATTTAGTCATAATTAAAAATATTTTCAATCCAGAAAGGTCTTCTTGAGATTGCAAAAGGCAGAAGACTGAAAGCCACCCTCAGTGCCTGGGGCAATTCCAGCTCCCATCCCTGAATCCAATCCCCTTCCTAGCCATGGGGGTAGGTGAGAACTGCCAGTGCAGACCTGTATGGAACCACAGGTTTTAATGTTTAGAGTAGGGTGCATGTCCCTCTGCACTCCATTTCCAACTCCTACTGCACGTGTAGGGAATTTCATTTAGTTTGGGGCAGCACCCCCGGGATGTTCTTTGCAGGGATTGGCTACTTTAGACCAAGCTGGGATTTAATTGATTAAAGATGTTTCTTCCTTTGCTCTCCGCCCCATCCTGGCAAGAGGTGGATAATCACCCTTCGGTGCAATGTTCTTGCTGTGGGAGGGAGAATGGTGGTGGTCCAGATTTATAGTCCTGCACCAAAGAGCAGCTTTTAAGATCATTTCATGAGTCGGCTTGCGGGAGTTTTCACTAAACTGTGGGGGCAGGTTGAGTTTGCCCTTTTATCAGCCAGAAATAACGATGCTGGTCCAGCTCAGCGTTTGGCAGCGTTCCCTGAATTGCCAGCAACCTTCTCCTGGCAGCCACTGGCTGGTGTCAGGCGCCTTCGTGCCCAGACACCCCGACAAGGCTGTGTTTGTTAGCAGAGGGTTGGTACTGTCCTGCCTCTGTGGAGAAGTGGAGCTAAATGGTCATTTTGTGATGACAGTAATTGCAGCATCCATGCAGTTTCCCCATCCAAGTGTTTTACTGGTGATCCCAAGTGTCAGGTTGATTCCATAGTGACTTTGCAGGGCACCGTGACTCTGGGAAAGTGTGTGGCATCTATTTACCAGATGCAGTAACTGTTGGTTTGCTCATAGTTTTGTCTCTGGTGAGTTAGGCAGTGTAGGAGAAGAAGGAAAAAGAAGCAACTTTTTTGTTGCAAATTTCTCTGTGGCTTCTTTGGCTCCTGGGAGGAGCTGTTATGATAAAGTCTGATATATTTTCACATCTGCCTATGAAGAATGTAGGATTTATCTTTCGAATGAAATTTACTCTGCTGTGCTGCCAGCAGGGGCTTTTTTTTGAGTAGCTATTTTTGTGAAATATAGCCTGAGAATTTGTATTGGCTTAACACTTAAAATGTAGCCAAGGGAAGATGGAATATTCATCTTTATTGTATTTGTTTCTCCTGTAATGAGACATTACTGTCTGTCGTAAAGGAAGCAGTCCTCCAGCCCAGGGAGCATGCCCAGTGATTTTCTGCTTGCTCCATTAGCTCTTGTGCAGACCTCCTGATTTTTTATGTGCATGTGCTTTTCTACTTGTTTAATCCTGCCAACTGCTCTTCTGGTTGGAAATCCATTTCTGTAATGCTGGGTATTACACAAATTTGTTGAAGCTCTTAATGCAGATAACTGGGAGGGGGGATGAGGCTGCTTTGCCCAGTCAGCCTGAGCCAACTTTCTGCTTCCCATCAGTCACACAGAGCTTTAGCTGCAGCTCACTGAGGGCACAAAATGCATGCAGTAAAGAAAAATAAAGTTTAAGGAACAGCTAGAGTGCTGTAAACGTCGCTTGGATTTTGATTTACGAAGTCCAAGCAGAGCACAAATTGGATGGCTCGCTGTGCCCTGTGGAAATCTCTTTGTCTGCCTTTTTTTGAAATATTTCCATAACTGGTAATCATGGGATTGTAGCAGAGAGCCTTTCTGTAAAGAGCTTTTTGGTCACTGCTGCTGTTTACTATGACTCTGTACAGTGTGTAATCACAGTTCCTCATTCATGGGAATATTCACCATGGATTGCAGTGTGGTGGAGCTTCCCAGCCCCAGATACCAGGGGTCGTGTGTGTGATGCTTTGGGGACCAGAGCTGGGGCTGTGAGAGCCATTTTTCCTCTCCGAGTGCTGTGTGTGATTTGTAGTGTTTGTGGAGCTGTTTCCAGCAGAACTGAGCACATCCCAGCCTATTGTACTGTTCTGGTTGTTTTAATCTGTTGAATTCATCCGTGGCACTTTGCCTGGTGGAGAGCAGTGGGAATGTTGTCAGCAGTGGCAGAGGAGGATGCCAGGCTGCTTGTTTTATTATTATTTGCAGTGAAGCTGTACCAAGTCCATCCAAGACCTCATGACAAAGGTTTGAGTAGCTGTCAAGTGTGCACATACCCTTTGTTTAAGCAATGGAGTAGGTAACCTGCTCAAAGTTTAGTGTGAGTTTATATACTTGTGTTAACTTCTGGCTTAACTGTCCAGTTCTATTAAAAATGAAAGGAATAAAATCATTCTGGCACACTTAGCTGCAGCGTTTGGAAACTCTTCAGCTTCTCTCTCTTCTCTTTCCTGATTTCTTCCCAAGAATAGTCACAACAATTTTCTTTTTTAGGACTTTGCCCTAATAATTACATCTGTGAAGATCTGCTGGGTTGGGTTATCCCTCAAGCAGGATTATGCCCTTAAATGGAAAATAAGCCACCACAACAGCCGAAGTTTGGGGAAAAATTATTATTGTGGGAAAAATGTGTTATTCCATGTTGTGGAGCTGCAGAGTCAGGAAATGCTTCTTAGTGCAGAAAGGAAATGCTTGTGTCTTCTAAATGCTTGTTACATTTTTTTCTAATTGTTAAAATAGGAAAACATGCCTCTAATAAAACACCGTCTACTACCCCCTCTGCAAAAGGGATGGGAGGTGTCAGAAAACATTGAAGGGAGATGGGGAGGCCAGTCTTGCTTTATGAACTCTTTAATTTGTTTGCTGGCTTCAGCTCCCTCCCTTTCCCCCCAAGCCAGTGGGGGTGTAGGTCCTCTCCAGGCTGCTCGTCCAGTTCCCCAGCCCTGCTGCCTCTCAGCCAAGGGTTTGGGCTAAATAATCCAATTAAGCTTTGCAGCTTATATAACTCTCTTGGCTTGAGGCAGCAGCCGGACTGACAGGGAAAGAAGGCACATCTGGAAATAGTGTACTAAACATGCTGCCGCGGCCGGAGCCAAAACGATTTGGACAAATTTGCTCATACGCACAAGATGTCCTTTGAACAGCAAGATGTGTGTGTACAGTCTCCTTGCTGAAGAAGTCGAAGTTAGAAAATGCTCCTATCCATAAATTGTTGCCCTGGCTGGGAAACTTAACTGTTTTTTTTCCTCCCCCTTTGCTTTTGGAATATCATCCGGCTCTTTCTTCACAGCTCCAGAGGATCAGCCAGGCCCTGTAGTATTCTAATCTTAAACAACACATATGGGGGTTTTATTTCAAAGGTGGGAAGGACCTCCAGCATCATTTAGACTGACTCATTATGTGCCAGCCATCACAGGAGTTGCTTTTTGTTTAAACTGAAATACAACCTGGCAAATAACTGGAACAAAGCTCCAAAGAAGCAATCAAGTATTTTCTCTGAGAATTCATTATAACTCTGGTAATTTATCCTAATGGTTAACGACCCTATTAAAACACGGACATTTTATGTTGGCTTGAGGGTCAAGGAGAAAATAGAACTCAGCCATGCTGTATTTCAAGTGGTGTACCCAGCACAGCTTAGAAAAAACCCAGTGCACGTTTTGGCACTCTTGGATGTCTGTTCTCCTGTTGGCATCCATTACTCTCTGTAGGGCAGTTATGGGCATTAACAGCAGAATGCATTTCCCTTCATGTGTGGTGATATGTGCTTATGGCTTCGTTTTATAGTCTGCTGTCTAATGTTAAAGAATTTATTTGTCATTGCAGGTGTGCAGGGCTGGCTTAGCACTCACGTCCTGCCCATTCGTGGGTGCTTGCATGGTTGCCTGTGTGACACTTCCCAAATCTGTGCTGGGGAAGGGTTGTAGAAATATCACCTCCCTGGAATCTGATAGGCCACATATACACACTCAGCTGCTGGGCTTGTCCTCTAAAAAACATGCCCAGGGGATTAACTACAGTCAGTGTGCACTGGCCATGTTGCCAGTGAGTGGTAGCAGAGCTGCAGGGGTGCTGCAGGTGGTTTGGCAGAGGGTGTGTTTGGTCACAAGAGGGGACATCACTGGGGCACAGTGATGCTGAAGCAGTGCTCTGTGGCATCCTGACACCACTGTGGCTTTTGAGGTGTTTTGAACACTTCTGGGCAGCACCCAAGGTACCTTGGCAAAACCCTCCATGCCAGGGAGGTGGTGCAGGGCACTGAGTGCCTCTTCTGGGGCTGCCCTCATCTGCACCAATATAGGGCTAATAAACACTTGACCCATACTGGCAACATCCAGGATCCCTTCAGTATCTTTGCACTGGCAGGGTTTGTTATGGAAAACTTAAGATATTTCTTCTAGTACTCATAGTACTAAACTATGAGGTATCACAATGCCCCTGCTCTCCCTAGGCTTTGGATATGGCCATGGAGTATTCTAGGAGTATCTTTGTAGTCCTAAATACCTCCTTACAAGGTCATGATCTTACAGTTTTGGGGTTTTATGTGGTCGTAAGACTAAATAATGAGTTCCCCAAAAGAGACTTGTCTATCTTGAACTGTTCCTCCCAGCCCACGACTGCACTGGAGCTCACCCGTCTCCATTGCTCCTTCAGACATGGTTTTGCTGGTGATGACTCAACTCTGCTGCCACTTCTTCCACATTGCTGCTGTATCTGGCAGACTGGCTGCCCGCTCTTGATGTTTTATTCCTAAAGAAGAAGAAGATTTGGATTAGATTTTTCTCAGCCAGGCACAGTGGTGATCCTGGGTACAAAGATGACCTGTGTGTGGGAAGCTTTGGGAAGCTGGGTACCAGGGTAAATTATTAACAGGGGACTCACTCAGGGTGATTTGCTTTGTGGATGTCTCATAAAGGCACTCCAAAGGATGAACTGATTGCTAAGCGTTTCTTCACATGCTCAATGTCAGCTTTTAGTACTCAAAGAGGGGCTGAGCAGCCTCAGTGGCCTTTGAGAGACCGTTTCCAAAACAGTGTTTGGATGAATCAGGGGTACCTGAAGCACCTGAGTACAGAAATAACCTCTTTGGGAACTGAAGTCCAATAAACCTCTGTGTACAGAGGGAACAAGGGCTCAAATTGTGCACTAAGTACTTGTGCTGCAAATTTTAAGGGCAGTTGCCTTGCTGGTGAGTCAGGCTGCTGTTTTCCTGTGCTGTGCTGAGCCTCGCTCCCCGTGGTGGGATTTTTCCTGAGTTTTGACCTCCTGGCACCCCTGGGACAGGCAGACTGCAGGGAACAGGGTCAGGCCCTGCATTCCCTCACTCACACTGATGTAGTTTGCTGTGATTTCTGCAGTTTAACTCCTTCAGTACCAGCTGTGGCTTTGCTCAGATGTGCTTGGGGTCTGTTGTGTGGAAAAGCCCTCTACCTCCTCTCTCCCTCCTGTGCCTTTGACAAGCAGCCATGGCCCCTCTGGAGCTCTGTGCCCACTCTTGCCTTCCCCTCACACCTCCTTGAATAGACAGCCTGATCTGATGTCATCCTGCATGTGCTCCTGTGAGGACATAGGGCTGCATGAGATGCAACTGTTCAATCGTGGAAAACTCTCTCCACGGGCTCTGACATTGTTTGCTGGGCACAGCTCGTGGATTCCTGGGAGGAGACTGGGGATCTTCTCCTGGCAGCCCATCTTGCATTCTCCTTGCAGCACCTAAGCATGTCAAATTTCTGTAACAAAGCTTCCCTCTTGGGTGGAAGATCTGGAAAACTGATCCACAGCAGCCCACATAGCAATTAGGTTACCTTATACATGGCACCAGCAAATAGACATGTTGAAAGGGAATGAGAGGTGTGAACAGCACACCTCTGCTCACAGGGAGCGTGAAGTGTCCTCTGCCAGGACTCAGCAGCATTTTAAGAATAGTTGTGAAATAAAGCATAAATACCATGGTTTTGTGGTCCCAGGCTCCAGGAAGCACACCTATTTTTGGAGGTGGTAAGCAGCAGGCTGCAAGGCTTATTAGTGCTTTGCCTCTAAGCCTTTAGGTAAACCTTACATTGCAAGAAAGCAAAACCTTAGGGATGTGGTTTCCCAGCCATTTAAACTGTTCTCCATTTGGGCTGTTGTCCAAAAGGGCATGTGCTTCCTTTGCATCACTGACTCGGTCAGCAGGATGATCTGACCCAAAATTAAGCCTGCAGTGAGGATGCTTAATTTTCCAGCTGCATCAGTGCATGGGATCATCCAGCTGCCTGGGTGTTGGTGGCCTCTGAGGAGACACAGTGCAGGGAGCACTCTGCCCATCTTGGCATGCTTGGTTTGAGATCCCTGAAAGCCACTCGTGACACCTTGCCCTGAGCTTGGCACGGGGGAGTGGGAGATGCCAGTAACATTTCAGAGCAGCAGCTTGTTGAGAAGCTTTCAGGCATCATTTAATAAGCAACCAAAGGTCTTAGCAGTAGGACACCCGTGTAGTCAGCATCCTCCTCCCCTCCAGCTGTTTATTTTCTACCCTTGAAATGTCCTGCAACCCCCACCTTGTGCTGTGCCACCACCAGCATCTGTGTTGCCTCTCAGCAGAGCTGATCTGCTGCTGCTGCTGGCACAGGGCTGCAGGGCAGCTCTGCAGCTGGGCTGCTGTGAGGTGTGGAACCAGGGCTGCCTGGTTCTGGGTTAGTCCCTGCATTTTGGAATAAGGAAAAGTTAAATTACTGCAGGTGGCTGTTGGCAGCAATTTGGGAATTCCGTCTTTGTACTTCCAGTGATAGGTTTTCTGCAAGGGGAAGAAATAAGGGCTTTTTTTTTTGCATTCTAGAGCAGCTGGTCTGGTTTGGTGGGAGGGGATGTCAATGTTATTTGATATCCCTTTCTCATGTTTTATTGGCTAGTGAACGGCAAAAGGGAGAACTGGGTCTTCCTACTCTTTTAATATGTTCTTCTGCCCAAGAATTATCCTAGCATATAAAATGAAACAAGAGCCCTCAGATAGCATCAACACTTATAGTTGATCTAAGTGTGCTATTTAATGGCAATGTCTTGTTTTTTCTCTAGAGAGAAGAAAATGTACCCCATTAAGTGCTTGTGTTACAAGCCTGCACCCCAGGGGATAAGTATTTCAAATATTAATGCCGAGTAATTTTTAAAAGGTTCTGCATGCCTTTTATTTCAAGCATTCTGCAAATTATTTAAGACTACTAAACCAAAATGCAATTCAAATAAACTCCTCCCGTGATCAGTGTGTGATTTTAAAATCTGCTTCTACCCAATAGCATGGTCATGCATCTGATCAGGTGTTGGAACAATAGGGAAATTGTGATCTGTTTGGGGCTGTGGGTAGACAAGATGTACAATTTACATACACAGCAGAGTGAGGGGAACACTCAATATCCTTTCACTCCAATACAGTCACATGCATTGCAAATGAGTTACTCTTTTGGAAAAAGAAGTCAAACCTGACTTGCATTGAAGTTCTCAGCTCTTAACTTCAGTGGAGCCAGGGACTCCAGCCAGAACTTCTGTGATTTCCTTGATATTCCTCTTAGTACGTCGCTGTAACTTTTCCATATGTGTTCTCTGATTTATAACACAGCAATACTTTTATTTCGCTGTTGTAAAATTCTTTCATACACTCATCCCTGCCAAAAGCTTCATATGTTATTGATTAAACAAATTCCCTCTGTTCCAAGATTTCAGCTGTTCTGAGTCTGGTGGTAACTTTAGTGGAATGATGAGCGCGATGGTCGATCGTACAAGGAGGTGGGGAAATACAAGGTCCTGGCACTTATTGCTCTGAATCAATAAACTCACCTTCAATCTGCAAAGTGGAGCTGCTTTTTCCACCCTCCAGTGCCACATCTCTCCTGAGATGGGCTGAGCTCGTCCATCAGCTGCAAACTGCTGGTGGCTCCTGGTCATTTGTGAGAGGAGGACGATGATGATGTTGGGTTTTAGTAATGTTGGGAGAAAGACTGACAAGAATTTCATTTCTGCTCCTTCACAGGCAATTAGCGACAGCTGGTGCTAGAGAAAGGGCATGATGATTAACACAGTGACCTTTGCAAGGATTGACTTCCCTTCTTGGAGGGATTCCTTTGGGAGGGACTTGGGAGCTGTTAGCACTAAGCACAGAGCAGGATGCGTGGGGGCCTTGGGGTTTGGTGGAACAAGGCCTCTGTTTCACTATTAACTCAATTAGGGTGTAATAGAAAGGGTTTTCCTGCTGGACTGCAAGGGATTTGCTCTGCCTCAGGATTTTCTGCTTCTGTAAAGTTCCAGAAGTGGTTGGCCTTGGCAGCACCCACAGGGACGTGGTCCTGCACACTCCAGCCATCAGTTGTTCCTCTGGGGTTGTTTTGGTTCACGGGATTTTACTCACTAGCTTTGCCACTCATTTTGAGAACAAAGTGAAAGGGAAAGACATACAGTCTGGAGGTTTGGTGAGAGCCAAGCAAATACCATTTTGGTTTTTGCTATGTGTGATGGTTTGCAATTCAGTGTGAAGCTGATGGCCACAAGAGACCAGTAAAATAGCACCAACCACAGTTGGTGCCCAGAGCCAAGTGCCTGGACCTCAGTGATGTGTGGACAAGGTGCTGTTGCATTTTCATTTCAGGAGAACAACACGCTGTGAGTCTGTTCCTGCTGCCCTTAGGTGCATCCAAGATCATTTTCCATGCCCATGCCATGGAAGAACAGTGCATTAGGCAAATGCATCTTCCTTTAAACCATGCACAGGTTTGTTTGGTAGGATTAACCACAGGCACAAGCTCCCAGCCTTTCCCATTCCTGTTTTTTTCACCCCTCACCTGGGTTTGCCTGTGTAATGTCCTCACTTAAAAATCCTGTTGAGCTGCAATTATTTCGAGGTTTAATGACCCATGATTTCTGTAATGCTTTGTTTTGTTCACTTTCAGCATGTTTTTATTCCCCAGTCAAATAAAGGGTATTAAAAAACCCACCAAGAACAAAGCCTTTGCTTTCCATTTGAGAGAAAAATGCTTCAAAAGCCATATTTGTGCTACACAGGTAAATAATTAGATTGCTAATGAATTAGCTTTGCTTTGAAGACAAAAGCTTCAGTGCTCCTAATTAAGTTGTTACGAGATACATAGAAATGCTGGATCTTTCTCCCAAGGAAAAGTGGGGAAAAGGGAGCTCCCAACCCAAATTAGGCCAGGGATCACTGGTAGGGCAGTGTTTTACCCCACCTTGGGCTCAGCACCTTCCAGCTCTTTGATGTAATTTAAATTCCCAAGTGAATTCAGAGAAATAATATACTTTCTCTGTGCAACACATTTCCTTTTATCAGTTACAAATTAATATTTGAATGAAATGGTTACTTACTCCTATATTTTGAGACAAGGAGAATGGAAGTCCGTGATATATTTTCATTATATCATTCTATTTTACATGCTTTTCATCATAAGCCCTATTATCATGCTCATCCTAAAATGAATAATCTCATATATTTTTTCTTTCCTCACAGAGCAGGGTTTTTTTTTCAGGCCTTTGATCATTCTTATCACCCTTTCTAAAGCCCCTTTTAAGTCTGTATTAATACTCTCTCTCAGATGAGGCGAAAAGTATTCTGGGATTAGGCAGCATAATTTTAATAATGTTATAATCTTCATACTGTTATTCCCCATCCCATTCACTAAGCACAGCAACACCTTGTTTGCCTTCCTCTCCATCCCCCTTTTTTTCCTGGATTGCAGCTGCCAGCAGAGCAGCATGAAGACCCTGATTCTGTGGTCTCCTCCCTAGTTAATATTGTTAATTAAGAACCATGTGGAAAATACCTTGGTTCCCCCCCCACATTAATTTGCATCTATCAGCTGATGTCAGTTTGCCGTTTTGTTGCCTTTTCTCCTAATTATTTGCTGCTTTTCTGGCTTTGACAAACTTATCCCCTTGTCAGCTCTGTATTTGGCTACTTCACAAATTCATCTCCTTAGCCAGATCCTCACTAAATCTATTAGCTGGTGAGTTTAATACCAACCCTTATGGCTTCCTCTGGATAGTTACCCTTTTGCTATGATGAAAATTCACTGTTTAATCCCATCTTCTTTCTCTTTAGATCAATGGCAGTATTTGCCCTCTTCCCCTCTCCTCCTCAGCTGTTTTGCAGCAGAATGAATTGTCCTCTGATTTCGCCATCTCGTAAATCCCTTGAACGGGTTGATAAAACCCCAGGACAAATCAGGAGGAGTAGTTCCTTTGTCAGAAGCTGATGGTGGTTTATACCTGCCGGGAGTTTCCTCTCCCGCCAGCGCTTTTGTTTGGCAGGTAAAACCCAGGAGATTTGCAGTGATCTCGGAGCTCTTTGTGTCCCTGAGTGTGATTCACCCACGGGGCTGGACTGCAGAAAGAGATCCCAAACCTGCTCTGCAGGTACCCTAGAGCAGTCTGACGGCTTCTGCTGCCTCCTCTGCCCTAATCCAAGACATTTTAGGCAGAGGTGATCGGCATTGCTGTTTGCTTCCCTAATTTCTGAGTTTCTTCATCCTTGCTTTGGAGTCTGCATCCCCCCTGGAGGTCCCTGGGGAGATTTTGGGTCTGGGTGCAGGCACTCCTGTGCCTTGCTCTCCTCCTTGGAATGGAGAATTATAATGTCCACCATCTCTATTATGTTTTACCATCCCCATAATGAGAAATCTACTCATCCCCATCCCTGCAAACTTACTACTTAGGACTTTAACAGCATTAAAAAAACCCAAAAGCTTATTTTTTGAAAGATCTGCGTGCACGTTGTCTGAACTGAATCTCAAATGCAAACAGTCGCTCCTACTTTGGAATAACAAGGCACAGGGGATATGAATTTTCCTTTCCTCTTCTGATGACGTATGTGCTGAGATAACATTAAACTCCAGCGAGGAGACACACAGCAGAAATATGATCAACACCTACTGCTGCAAAAAGAAATAGTGATTTAAAGGTGCCTGTGTTCCCTTGGGAGAGACCATCAGTGGAGAGATGCATTGCATTTCTGTCTCATTACACGGAGCTGCTGAAGGTTGAAATGCTGTTAAATATACCACGGGCTCTTATTAAATGGCTATATTAAAGAAAACAACATACACACACTCCAGATTGGAGCTGGGCAAAGCACTTTCTTTATTTGAGGATCATTTTTTCAGACAGGCTGACTTTTAATAAGCCTCTTGCTCCAGCTGATGTGTTTGTTGGCTCAGTGTGACACTGATATAGTGGGATGCTCAAACCCAGCAGCTGACCCAGGGGCAGCTGAGTGGCTGGGTGGGCACTGACTGCAGAGCATCACTCCTGTGGCTTTTACTGGGTGTGGAGGGTGAGTACTGGTTTTGTAAGATGCCATAGACTGCTCTGGAATGACTCTTGAGCACAGGCTCTAAGTTGGAGAAAAAAAAGTGTAAAAACCATATAATGAAGAAACTTGGGGTGTATTTTTTATGAGCAGCAGCCAGAAAACATCTGTTTTGACTGAGTATCCAGGTGGTTTGGGACACAGTGGAGATGTAAATGTCACATAATATTTACTGAATAGAGCATCCGTGTTTGCTCTGTGGTGATGGCACTGCTGAAACACTTGCACTTTATGTGGGGACAAGTCAGCCCCAGTGGGGTAGTTGCAACTTCCTGGAGCCTTCTGGGAGGTCCACCCTGCCAGGTAGCTTCCTCTCCCCAAAATCTGGCCTTGACAGTGTTTGATTTGTTGCTTGGCATGTCTTGGTGCTCAGTTCCTTAATGCAAACCAAGTTCTCAGTGGCTGCATATGCCCTACACTGCCAAAATATTTATGATTTTAAAAGATGAGTCTAAGCCTGGAAACAGTGGTCTCCTGGCTCAGGGAAAGTGATGTGTCTCTCTTCTTTATCATCTCACAGGAGAAGTGCTACTGCTTCTTTAGATTTGAAGGAAAAAAGACTGCTTAGTCTTCATCCTGCCTGGCGAGGGCAGTGACTTTGGGATAGATGTTTTTTTATGCTGAACTGTCCTCTCTGATACTTCAGAGAACATTTTTAGTGTCACAACTTAACCTGTAGCTCAACATACTCTGACAGAGTCTTTTTTGGTGGGATGATTTGGGGATTTTTTTATGGTGAGTCTCTAAGGCTGGTTTCTACCTTCTACAGCCAAATAAGCAAAGGGCAGCAGCATTTGGCTTTTAATGCTTTTAATTGCTTTTAAAATCTTTATTGCGGAGTCACTGCAACCCCCTGTGTACCTGTGTGCAAAGTGCCTAACACCTGTGTGTGCCACACCAGCCATCAGATTTCCATGTACAGCAGGACTATTCCTCTTTTGCATCTCTGAAGCTGAATTTAATTCACCAATACAGCACAGTAACTCCTTCTATCCATTTTAATGGTCCAGTAAAAGTCTGTTAGCAAAAGACCTAATGAATGTTGCGATTCAATCAGGGCAATCTAGAGTGTAATGCATGGAGAGGTGCCAGCATTATATAAATCATTAAACATCAAAATGTAAAAAAAAAAAATTCCCTAATCATTATCTAACTCCAGGAACTGCTTTAAATGGCTGGGGCCTGGTTCCTGTGCTTCACTGTTTGTGTTTTTGGATAACATGGATGCTGTAGTGTGGGGAGGAGGTTGTTCTTGTGCTCAGGAGTCCCCCAGGCCCTTGCAAATCCTAGAGGGGGGGAGCAGTTACTTATTAAAGGGGTGCTTTAAATAAAATGAGGGAGAACAGTCATTATAAAGAAATTTTCTGTAGGCAGTTTGATTTTCTGCTCCAACTTCATTTATGTTGTAAGGGAACTGCACTTTTTTTGGCTCTTTTGGCCCTAGGATCTCTTGTAACAGCCACTCAAAAGGTACAGTTACTCTCTCGAAGCAAAGATTTTATAGAGATAAATGGTTTAGAGATTTGAGGGTTGTTTTTAGTTTTAAACCATGTCTCTTGAAAGTCTTCCTAATGAGAAGCAAATATAGCTAGCAAAGACTTTTAGTTTGCTTTTGAAAAGATTGAATTGGAGGGAAATCTCTGGTGTTGGCCATGGGTCTGCTCTGCTGGGAGAGGTTATCGGCAGAGAACAAAACCAAAAGTAATTGGGCCTGAAATATGGACGTGTTTAAAATGCACTGCAGACTCCCTGGGAGGTTGGAGTGTGATTGGAAAGACAAGTGCAAAATACAGAATTATAACATTCCTGACTGTATATGTAGATATATAGAGAGATATGTGGATGACTGTGTGAGATTTCAAAGTGGGACTTTTATTGACACTGGTCTCATTTTGTGCCCGTTTGCTGGTTTGGGACCAGATTAGGTGTTTTGCTTTCACTCAAAAACTGAAAATGGATAAGCAGAATGGATGCAGTTGTCCCAGACCTCACCTCTGCTAGCAAACATGGTTTGCACTTAATAGTCACTTGAGTAAGAATGAACCCACAGAGTTCTCTATCATGGAGAAATACTTTTTATTAAATATGTGCTGTCTTGGATGAACAAATCATTTGGGAAGGCTGCAGGAGCTCAGCTCTGTGGGGCACCCATTGGGCTCCTGGGGAGCAGCCCATAAGCCCCCACCAGTGTGTGCCCATCCACTGCCCCCCTGCTGCCAGTAAATCACACAATCACAGAATGTTCTGAGTCGGAAGGGACCCAGTGGGATCATCAAAATCCAAGCACTGAAAGGGCCCGTTCAAGCTGTCCCAGCCTGCTGCTGCACCAGTGGTTCGTGGTGTTGCTCAGCAAACCCAGCACAGGGTTCTCAGCAGCTGTGGCTGGGAGCAGCCAGGGGGAGAAGGGAGTGTGAGGGGATGTTGGTCAGTGAGTGATGCTCAGCTGGACCCTTCCCATGGCCGCTGTCCCTCAGCCACAGGCTGCTCCTCACTCCAGGGATCCCCCTCCAGATCTGCTCCAGTGAGCGTGGGATGGACAGATGGTGATGGGCACTCAGCTGTGCCCAGCGCTGCTTCCCTGCCCTGCAGAGCACTGGCTTGTACGAATATGCCCCTTTAGAGCCTCACAGCCAGCCTGCTTCCAAAAACAGCTCGTGAAAAACCACTGAGTGCAAATGTGGGCCCTGGCAAGGTGAGAAATGGGTTCCTGGCAGTGCTCTGGCCGTGCACAATGTGTGCTGCAAGTTTGAGAGGTTTTGGTCTCCTGCAGCCTGTCACCTAACACTGACTTTCTTTCTTTCTTAAACCAGTATATTTTAAGCCCAAAGCGATGTGTTCTCTCTCAAGAAAAAAATAAGCTGAATCTTTTCTTTTTAAATATAGTTATAGCTAGGAGTTTTTGTCCTACTGTGCTTGAGTCTGGGGATATTTTAAGAGCTCTGTTATCTTGTGCTGGGAGGGAATACAATAAATATGTAGATAGGGAGTGCTACTGCTTTGAAAGGTGAGTAAAGGCTCTGTGCTGAACTGACACTAGCTGAAAAATTTGTTCAGCCTAATTAGCAGCAAATCACTTTTGTGTTCAACATTGCTTGTAGAGATGGGAGCCAGTTCCTCCCCCCCTTATCCTCTGCTGCCCTTCGTGGGTTTTCGGAGCCCTTCCTGGCTGAGCTGGGAGAGTTTTTGTGAGGACACAGATCTGCAGCCACGTGTCATTGCAGACCAGCGAGTGCAAAATTACTGGAAATTCATGGGAAACTGTACGCCCATCTAGGGCTTTGTCTAGGATTGTTCAAGCTGTCATCAGAACCAGTCATGATCGATCAGCTTTTAAATTTCATGAAATTTTAATTAAAGAATGGAAAGCCTAAGAAGACATCATAGGACGAGAGCACTGGAAACAAATACAATTTCACTTCCAACCATTAGCCAGAAAAGCAGCAAATGGTTGACTGCACATCACCATTGCAGTCTAAGGAAAAGTACAGCTCTTGGCTTCGACGGGCAGGTCATTAGTGACTGAATAATCAGTGACATTTCCCTTCTAAATCTGACACAAATGAAGTGCAGTGCTCTGGAAAAAGCCATTAAGTGCAAAGCCTTGCCTTTAGTCTGCTCCAGGTATTGCAGAACAAGACCTAATGGCAGCCCTTAGCTGTGATTTGGCTTTGATAGTATCCATGGGATAGTAACCCCCCGAGATGCCAAGAGCCAAATGCTTCAAAGCAGCCTTGCACAACCCATCATGTCTTGCAAACAGAAAGTGAGACTTGTTCCTTGCTGGTGTTCACAGATGCAGCCGGTTAAAGATGCAAGTAGAAAAACCTGTAATCTAAAGTACTGGGAAGCTGAAACATGTATTCTTATGCCTGAGAGGTACCAGCAGGTAAAGGTCTCGCTCATCATAGAGTCAGTTTAGAGCCTGACATCCTCCTGTGAATTCCCATGGCAGCCCTCAAAGCTGGGTGTTAACCTGTTTTTTTGCACATTTGAAAATGTTTTCTTGATGGGAGTGGAAAGTGAGCAGCACCACACAGGAAAAAGGAAGGACTGGTCTTGTTTATTGCTATCTCTTGACTTTCTCTGAATAATGTGTTGTCAGATGGATGGAGTAATCAAATGGGTGTAACTTCCTCTGCTCCCTCCCCCCTGTGCCATGGCTTTGAAAATAATGTCAAAAGGTTAATATGAGCCAGACTGCCTTGAGGGGGTCCCTTGTGCTGAAGCAGTGAGTCTTTAAGAAGGGTTTTCTTGGGGAAAAGACTGAATAGGAGGAACTTTTCCTAGGCAAAAGCATTACCAGGAGCTGGACTGGGGAGCACTGTTGTCTTGGAAACTCTGTACATTGAAGCTGGGTATGTCTGATCTTCAAAATTCCTTTTTCTTTCTCTCTATGGACCCCAAAATAGAAGTTGTCAATGCAGTCAGTGTATCTTTTTTCAATTGCTTTGATTTATACTTAGCCCTGTGTTGGGAAGTTCCAGTGCAGTATTTGTGGTCATTATCTCTCCTGGTCATGTTTGGGTTAAGAGTCTACTTATTCAGAGAATAAATCTGTTTTGGATATAGTTCTTTGAGTTATAGTTGTACTGAAAACACAAGTGACCACAGATAAAAGTGTATTTTTAATGAGCAGTTTCATTAATAATGGGGAAAAAAACATCCTGGGAAGGTTCGTTAGTGGCTCACTGATTCCACTCCCAGCTATTGTATAGTTAGTTCCGGCTGAAGGCTCTTGATAGTTTTGTTGCCTAAACAGGGCATGGGGATGAGGTGTTGTTTCAAAATAAAAAGCTTTGTTACCCTATCAAAAGTTTATTTTTTATGTATTATGTTTATGATGTATCCTTAAGGTGTGTATCCAAACATTTGAATTTATATAACCATCCAGGCAGATATTGCCATGTGATATTCTTTATCCTGGTGTGTTTTGGAGAGATTAGCTTCCTGAAATCTCTTTTGACTGCTAAAATCTGGGACTCTTTTCCAAAGCTGGAGGAGGTGCTGTCCAAACCCTCATCTCACTGCAGAGCAGCATTTCCCCTTGCCAGCATCTCTCATTCCATCACTCTGGCTCCCACTGGAGATGGTGATATTTGTGTGTCCAGAGAAGGGAGCGGAGCTGGGGAAGGGTCTGGAGCACAAATCTGATGAGGATCGGCTGAGGGAGCTGCTGGGGAGAAAAGGAGTCTCCGGGAGGACCTTATCACTCCATACAACTACCTGAAATGAGGTTGTAGCCACGTGAGGGTCAGCCTTGGACCCCTTCTGAGCGCAGAGGACAAAGCTTCTCTCTCCTTTCCATCCACAGGGGACGTTGTGGACATCTACCAGCGGGAGTTCCTCGCCCTCCGGGACCGACTGCACGCGGCCGAGCAGGAGAGCCTGAAGCGCTCCAAGGAGCTCAACCTGGTCCTGGAGGAGATCAAGAGAGCACTCTCGGAGAAGCAGGCCCTGCGGGATATAAACCGGACCTGGAGCAGCTTATCTGGTGAATAAACAGAGAAGTTGAGGATCTCGGGCTGGTTTGAAGCTGTTGCTAATGAGGAGGTGGAGAGGTGTGTGTGTGTGTGCAGGGCTGCAGACAGGACCTGCTCTTCTCTCCCCTGGTGCGTGCAAATTGTGGAGTTTAGAGGGACTTGGGAGCTCTTAAACTCCTGTTTAATTAGAGGTGCATATGCATCATTAAACACAGATTTGCCTCTGCTGAGGATATTTGCCAATTTGCTTGCTTACAAGCTTTTTTTCTCCCTTGAAAGTCATACATGCCATTTCCTATGGCTGTATTGAATCCATATGGAAAATGGGTATCCAAAGAGAGGGGGGGAGGAAGGAGTTAGGCTGGCTGAGCATCCCTTGCCGATTTATTTGTTCCTTTTTTTTTTTAAGTTGCTCGGTTGAAGAAAATTGGATCTCTATAGAAAGATCTGATTTGACCTTCATTTTATCTTCATTCTTCCCTCTCCTTCCCAAATATTTTGGGACTTCTTTGAGGCCCTCTTGGCTCCTGCTGAACTTTAATTGGGTTTGTGGTAGCATGTTAAAGGTTGGCCTGATTTTTTTAACCCAGCAGTAGTCTCGGGTGGCCAGGCTGCTCTAAAAAGGCTTTTTGCCTTGCAGTCTCTTCCTACCTACTGTGCCTTGCAATTGATTCCCTTTTCCTTTTTAAGACGAAACCAAGTTAAAACTGTGGAATATCACCAACAAGAATGTGCTGCACCTTCCCACCATCTTCCATCATTTGCCACATTTGCTGTCTAAGGAGAACAGTCTGCAGCCAGCCGTGCATGTGGGACAGGGGCGCACTGGAGGTAAATGGGAATTAGTGCTGCTTCTGGTGCTCTTCCTCACCTTGGTGCCTGTCCCCCCCTCCTTTCCTCCGGGCCTGGCTGTGGTGCAGAATGAGCAGGACTGGAGGAACGGCTGCATGCCTCATGCAAGCTTCCTTGGTATCGTGACATGTGGGGTGGGTGAGCCATGTCACGTCTGTGAGTCTACAGGGGAGTGCTGTCTGTGCTCTTGACTGGCCCTAAAATGTTCTCAATGCTTCTGCCAGATGTTGTTTGCTGCTTTCCATCTCCAGAGTGCTCTAGCCTTTGCCTGGAAGGGGGTCATATGAAAGCATAGTTTGCAGGGTGCTTCATGGAGACTCTAATCCGTCTAAGGAGACAAGTCCCATCTGCAATAAGACTTTGGTTACTAGATAATTCTCCCCTTGCTCCTAAGTCTAACCCAACACCTGACTTGCCCCTCCTAAACTGATGTGCTTCTGACCATTGGAGGGGTTTGGAGAACAAGAGTGATCTTGAAGTTGCTGTTTGCAGGCTGAAAAGGCCTCTGGGAGAGGGGTGTGGGTTTGGGTGTTTCCTGAGACATCATTCCTTCAGGGAGAAAAGGCAGAGTCTATCTGACTGCCATGGGTGCCCTGCCAGCCTGGTGCACAGGGGTGCTGCAGCTTGGCACTGGGCTGGAGGACAGGAGTGTGGGAATCCTGTGTATCCCAGGAACCTGCTGCTCACTTCTGGCTTTTAATTACGGAGCCTGGCACTGAGCAGATGAACCAGGAGGTGGTCAGGGAGCAGAGCAAAGTGTCTTGCCCAACACAGCCCCCTCTCTAAAATCTCTCCGTGGCCCTGGGCAGTGTCCGTCGTGATGGGAATCCCCAGTGTGAAGCGGGAGGTGCATTCCTACCTCACCGACACCCTCAACTCCCTCATCTCAGAGCTCACTCAGCAGGAGAAGGAGGACTCCGTCATCGTTGTCCTCATTGCCGAGGTAAGAGCTTTGCCAGTTTGCCCTGTTTCCCTCACCCCCATCCCACTGTCTTGCCAGACTTGCTGCCAAACAGGACACTGCCCACCCAGCCACCAGCTCTGCTACTTGCCAGGTGGATAAGCCCAGCCTTGGGCTGCAAGCCAGCCAGGAACATCAGGTGTATCTTGTCCAAAATGAAACTCCAGTTGGGCCAGAGAGGGTCAGGATGTGAGCGAGCAGATGTGTCACGTCAGCAGCTGCCAGTGTGGCATGTCCCATCTAAATCATGATGCTTCTTGCAAGGTGTGTTATTGAGTAGTTATTCCCAAAATGTGCTGGAGCAGCCCCATGACCCTGTCTAGGGGAGCTCTCAGACCTGCTCCTGAAGCAGCTCGGATTCTTCTTGTATCTGTAAGACATCACTAACCTCCTCTTGAAACCCGAGAGCTGATGATCCGGGGCTGAGACTAATATGGCTCTTTGTACTGGTGCCTGGAGCCCAGAATCAGTTGCTGAATCCAAGGGCTAAAAAGCCTTGATACATTAATCTGCAAGAGCTGCTTTTATCTATGGGTTTAGATGGTTATTTTTCTCCATGGCTTTCCCCTCAGGATTATTTTCTTGAGCCTGAAGTGCATTTGTCTTAATTTCCAGAAATCCGGTGAGAAAGATAAACCTCAGTAGCCTGTTACTGGGAGCAGAACAGAGATGAATGGCTGGGTTTGCTGTCTGTTTACCCATAATTTGACATTTTGAGTAGCATTTGGCCTTCAGGGCTCTGGCTGGTATTTTATACAAGAAAAAGGTGTGCACAGATGGGTGCAGCCCAAAGTGCCCAGGACAAGGTTTGGTCCTGGCTGTCATTTGGCTCCCTTGGAGCCAGGACAGGCTTGGTGGCTGTTTTTGCAGAGGGTAGGTTGAAGCATGAGAGTTTTTAAGCAACTTGACCAAACCAGCTGCTGTTTTGGACTGCAGTAATATTATTTTTAGTTGACTTGAAAATAAGTTGCACACTGTACTGGCAGCTCCTGACTTTTGTGTGTACCTGTGGCGAGGGAATTGAACAACAAATAAATGAATTCTGATACCATGAAGTGCCAGAGCAGTCGCACCATGTCCCAGTAATAGTGATGGCCATTGTTGCAGATCCCACCCTTGTCCTCTCTGCCCAGGTTTGCTCTTGGAGCTACACAGCATCCCCTTGTGCAAGTGTCTACTCCTGTGCCTGCTCTGCCTCTTCCCAAAGTGTTTCTCCATGTACCTGCACTTGTCAGGGATCCTTGGCCATGGGGTAAATAGAGGAGAGGATATGAGCCTGGGGCAGATGCTAAGTAATTTGGAGACTCGGCACAGGTGCATCAACTGAATGTTCCTTTTGGGATGGGGACTTCTCATTTCCGAGTGCCACTGCAGGTGTCATCCACAGTGGCTGGGCTGCCTGGGAGAGCCAGGGACTCCTCAGCTGCCAGGGGGGAGCCCTGAGGTGAGGTGGTCAGCATCGCTATTACCCACCCACTGTTTTGGACACATGCATTGGAGCTGCATGTTTCCTGCCAAAGCCAGGAGCATCTTTCATGCCTTTGTTTTTCCTGTTGCTGTTTTTTTGGCAGCTCGGAGGTAAGAAATCAGTCCAGCCCCAGGACTCCAAGCCCTGTTTAGGAAAGGGACCTTTTCATCTCGAGAAAGCCCTCCCTTGTCAGCATTCCAGTGTGGAAGTGCTGTCCTCAGCTTGTGACACACATCCCCGGTGTCTCACTTCTCACCTCCGCCGGCGCCGAGCGCAGCAGCGGGTCCCGGCTCCTGCGATGCTGTGTCTGCAGATCCACACAGTCCTGTGATCCGTATGACTGCCCAAAACAATGCCACCACCAGGAAACAGGAACACTTTTTTCTCCTGCCCTTTGTTTTGGGGTTTTGTTTTCCCAGTCACTCTGCAGATGTTTTCTGTCCGGTGCCTATCTCAGTGTTTGCACTTATCTCGCCCGCAGATAGCTGCCGACCTTTGTCTCCCAGCATGGGTTGCCACGTTGATTGTGGAACCTAAACTGAGGGTTTAGGAAGGAAAACGTCAAAATGAACCTGAAAGGAAAAATGCACGCTTATAAATAAACCCTTGTTTTTCACCGAAGGGGTGGAGATCTTTTCCCACCAGGAGTATTCTCTTGGATGCAAGCCAGTGTGTATAAGGAAAAATAAATAGCCCAGACGTTAACACTTTGTGCAAACACTTGGTGCTGGCAGGGGCAGAAGTGCCATGAGAGCACGTGGGGAAGATGTGCAGGGTCTTGAGTCCTTTGGGGGATGGATTTTGGTGTATGATGCCATTGATTAACAGTGACTAGAAAGGAGGGCTTCTGGGAGCCCATCAGCATGGGAGAGCCATAAAACTGGATAAAAGGAGACATGAAGGTAAATGAAGATGATACAGAGGTGCTGACAGTACCCCAAGGTGTGTTAAAGATGATTTCTGAGCCACAGGGGACACAGGCTGAGGCTGAAGGCTCTAACACTGCTTTTCTTTCATTTTCAGACGGATCCACAGTACACAGCTGGAGTTGCAGAAAATATCAAAAACTTGTAAGCACTTCCAAATGGGTTTAGCATACAGCCTCTGCCTGCAGCAAGGCCAGGGGACTGCTTCATTAAGGAGAAAACACACACTTTTATGCTTCTCATTTGTATTTGGTTGTTGTTTCAGGGTTTTTTTCCCATTTTTAAACTCTGAGCTGTCCTTGCTATTGCCGCTTCCACTTTCTACTTGTTCTAAAATGCATCCCATATGTAGCTTCCAGGCGGCTGCTTTGTGCTCACAGTATTTAACACACACAGTTACGTCGTTCTGTTTTGCTCCTTCTGTCCTGGGGCGTTGTGAGGAGATGGATTATTTAAATCTCCAGCGACCCTGGCAGTTATTTCTGTGTCTAGTGCAGCCCTGTACCTGCTCTGTGCAATCTGGGCAGTGTGGTAAGCACACCCCTCCAGCCTTATTTTGCTTTAAAATCCACGAGCCATCTTTCTTCCCACTCCAGCCTGTTTGTTTTCCCCTCGTTCCAGGCGCCAGTTACATTTGTCTCTCGTGCTGGCTGCTATTTATGTCCTGGAGTTTTAGTGGCATTTGCAGCTTCATCTGTGGCTGTTTAAGCAGAAGCTGGTGGTGGATTATTAACTGTGGGCCAGTCCAGGCGTTAAAGGCATCCGAGCTCGGAGGCAAAGGCAGAAGGTGGTGAGAGAAGGGGCAGTGACTCAGTGACTCCCGTCCAGCGCCTGAGATTGTGTGTTTCCAAAGGATCACAGTCTCCCATACGAAGGAGAAGCAAAAGGGCAGCACATCCTCCAGTCCCCGAGCCAATGATGGGAGAGGGGCAGGGTTGTGTTCCCGGGCACTTGCAGAAGAGCTGAAACAGAGCCCTCCATCTTGCTGTGCAGGAGCTGGCAAGGCTCCCCTCCTTCTGCCTGCTGGCAGGAGGACACACTTATCTGGGGATAATGGACTGATTGTCCGATGGATCCTGATGAAATTACCGGGCGCCTCTGCGTAGAAGACCTGAAACTTTAATTGACTTAATGATTTGATTTCTCGTCATCCCCCTCTCCAGTGCCTCCTGCCCCTCCCTGATTCACTGAAATTATTTTTCTTCCAAATTGAATTGAGGCGGTGTGGGGCCAGGGCAGGCTGGGCTTCTCTCTCAGGAGGGAGAAAGCTGTTGCTGCTTCAGTGCAGGTTTTGTCAGCTCAGTGAGAAGCTGCTGTTTCGCTGCTGCCAGAGCAAGGGAAGATTTGAAAATGTTAGCTGAAAAACCTGGCAGTCCCAAGGAAGGAATAAGGAGGAGAAAAATAAGTGAGAAGTTTTTGGCAATCTCTCTGCTTTGTCTCTCTCTGCCCCATCTCCCGTCCTTCAGACTCTGCACAAACAAAGGAAATGGGCCTTGCACCAAATGTTGTCAAAAAGGCAGTATAAAAATAACTGATTTTCTCACTTACTTCTCACAGTTAGAGCAATCCTGGGGTATTGCTTGCAAAGGTGATGTAGGTGCCTACTTGTGAGATGGGTGACATTATTTTTCGTTTGAGTTTGACTCTTTAAAGGGTTCTTAACTGCATTATAGGAAAAGTAGACACTGATTTTATCAGCATAAAAGAACTAGGGCTGGCTCTGTGAACTACAGCACAACTTAGCAGAAATGTATAGCATAATCTCAGCAAAATTAGTTTTAATTACTGATGCACTTGGAAAATCTCTAAATGCCAGTAATGCCAGCAAGCCCTTTCTTTGGTTAACCAGCCTGCAGGTCTTTTAATCCTGTAAGGAGCACATGGTGCTCACAGCTGATCTTTAAAGCTGACCCATGTGTGTGTGCAGGAGGAAGGAGTAAGCACCTGCATGTGGGGCTGATAGAGACCATGGGAGGGAAAGAACAGCTTAAAAACTCTGTGGCAGTCCCTGCTGATGTCCTTTGATGAGGCCTGGAAGTGCACTGGCTGCCGGGGAAGTTTTACCTTAGAGGCTGTATTTTTTGTTTGGTTTTGTGGCTCAGTGTTTACCCAGTGATTTGGTCTGTGTCAGACATGGAAGTATTTGTTTACTGCTGTTTTTCTCCTTCAGATTCCCAAAGGAAATACACTCAGGTCTCCTGGAGGTAATTTCCCCATCTCCACATTTCTATCCTGATTTCTCCCACCTGCGGGAATCCTTTGGGGATCCCAAGGAAAGAGTCAGGTAAGAATCAATGAGTTTATAAACAAGCAAGCCCTGAATTAAGGAACTGTAGCATCTCCCTTGCTGGGGAAAAGCTCTTCTGCAGGGCCAGGTGAGGCCCTTAAACTTTCTTTATCCAAGAGCTGGAAGGATGTGGTGGGATGTGGCAGGGATGAACTGGTGCCAGCTTTGCCAGGCTTGCCTCATATTGTGGTGTTTCCATTACCAAATGAGGGATTCATTTTAACCCAAATTATCTCCATTTTGGAAGCCCCTGAGGTTTCCAGTAACTGTTTGCTGACCAGTTTGAGACCAAGAGGGAGAGGCCAAATGCCATTCCCTCCACCTCCAGAGCTGTGTCACCTTCCCAGCTCAAATCAGCTGCTCCCTGGAGCAGCCTGTTATCTCAGAAGAGACCAACGCTCCCATCATCTTTGTCTCTTGCAGGTGGAGGACAAAGCAGAACCTGGATTACTGCTTTTTAATGATGTATGCCCAGTCCAAAGGCATTTATTACGTGCAGGTGGGTTTGGTGCTGGGGGCGGAGGGAAGACAGGTACACACAGGGTGTACCTGTGAGTTCAGGGTGGCTCATACCAGGTGAGAGAGGGCAAAGAGCATGTCCAGTTGTGTGATGCAGCAGAGTGGCAGAGGGTTTTAACCAGATATGTTCAAAAGCTGGGACTCTAAAATACTTTTAGACTTGGATACCTCCCACTTAGGGAGGGCAGGAATCCTTGTTTCCTTTACCTGTTAGATTGAAAGAGAAAAATCATCTTCTTGGAGCATCTTCCAAAATAAACCGAGTCTGTGCCAAAGCTGTCCTTTGGTATATGGTGTGATTGCTCTGCATAGAGAGACTGTTAGTGGGATCTGGACGTGTCATTGGCACTGAGTGTCCTTTCCTCTTGCAGCTGGAGGATGATATTGTGGCCAAACCAAACTATCTCAGCACGATGAAGAACTTTGCCTTGCAGCAGCCCTCTGAGGAGTGGATGATCCTGGAGTTCTCTCAGCTGGGGTTCATTGGTAACATTCTCCCCTGCTCACCCCAGTCCTACCAGGAACAGGCACAAGTGCCTGCTGCCTCTTGCCAGCACTTATGCTCTTGGTCAAACACATTGTCCCGAGATGGTAAAATGCTTGGACTTGATCCTTCCCTACTTTTGCAATGACTCTTGTGTTTGCACAGGGGAGAAAGATCCTCACAGCTGGTACTGCTAATGCTCACTTTTAGTAAAAATAAACCTGGTCAGTGGCCCAGCTGACAGCCAAACAGCTTAGATGTGACCAGTAGCTTTTAGGCTGGATGGGATCTGGATTTGCCTAAGAGTGTGCAAAAGGAAGTTTACATCAGCCCAGAACTATTTTGGGAACGGCAGTACATGGTTGCAGTAGCAGCTTGATCTGTTATTTTGGATACTGGTTTGACTGGCTTAAAACTTGCAGTTTTTGGGGCAGGAAATGGTCTGTCCTGCAGCTGGCTGGATGTTTTTCATCCTTATTTCTCACTGCTGAATGGGAGAGGTTTAGACCTTTTCATACTGTTGTGATCTGTGAGACTAATGCTTTCTAATTCTGTGACGAATATTAAATCCAGAACTGTGTTAGCAATGCCAGCAGTGCTGGTACATAAACCAGAGCCACATGCTATTTCCTTTGGGTAGAGAGATTGACAGATCCAACCTTCATAGCCCAGTTTTTACTCCCCAGCTCTGATTCTTGACCATTTCATCACACAGCTCCTCTCTCTTTTCTCTTTCTTTGTGCTGTAGGAAAAATGTTCAAGTCTCTGGATCTGAGCCTGATTGTGGAGTTCATCCTGATGTTCTATAAGGACAAACCCATTGACTGGCTGCTGGATCACATCCTTTGGGTGAAAGTCTGCAACCCTGAGAAAGATGCAGTATGTAAACAACTTCTGTTGAAGGGAAATCTTCTGTTCTGTGTGTGGGCAAATGTATGCTTGTCTGTGTCTCCAGAGGATATTTTGTGTGAGCTCTGGTGCTAACTGACTTTGCACCAATCCGTGCCATCCCTCAGGGTGCCATTGTGGATTGTGTAAGCAGAGACCTGGGAGTTCAGGCTTTTGTATTCTGCAGCTGCCAGAAAAAGCATTATTTCTGCATCTGAGCACTAACAGGGTATTCCTGCTCCAGTCCTCGAGGAGAGGAGTCATTCCCCATTCTTCTGTATTGTTTTTCATTCCAATGTGCTTCTCCTCCTGAAGCCATTCCCTGCTCACTGGCTGTAACCCCAGAATGACCCTTTGACGCCAGACCCGTGTGCTGTACCCGCCTGCAGCTCACGTGGGGGCTGCCCAGGGAGCTCACCCCAGGTGACCCAGAGCAAGGCTGCTGTGCACAGTCTGCCAAAATGAAGCCAGAGCACACAAGGCTCCTGTCAGGGTTTCTAGGAGGGTGCAGAGAGGTGAAATGGGCTCTGTTTTCATGCTGCCATCTCGTTTGCAGAGCCATGTCTGCACAAAGCCATAAGCTCCCATGCCCTGCAGGGATTGTGTTTGAGCTCCCAGCAGCAGCAGCAAGGGGCTAAAGTAAGTGGGAAGGGCAGAGGAGGAATGTGTGTGGCAGCAGATGAAAGATGAGCTCACCACCAGATACTCTTCTGTCTTCCCTCTGAACATACTGTATTTACTTGAACACTCGTTTGCCCTCCTTCCCCAACAGAGAAAGAGCAGTGGAGTCCCTGTGCAGAGCTCAGCCCCAGTCACTTAGGACAGACCTCATGGTCACAACTACATTGTGATGAAAAATTCCAGAGCAAGTGGTCACTGTGGGGATGAATATTGTATTTGTGCTGTGGGGATGGGACATCCTCAGAGCTCTGCAGAACTGGGGTGGCAGAGGCCGCAGCATTGGCTCCAATCCCCCGTGTGCAGCAGGACCAGTCTCATGGTCTGTGAGTGTCCATTGAATGGCCATTGAAACCTCGTGGCAGTTCATCCCACGTGCTCAGGTGTGACAGAGCAATCTCCAGCAGCTCCCACAGTCTGCACAGATGTGGGTAAAGCTGGGGTGGTGGGATGCTGGGATAGAGCTGGGAGTGATGCTTCTGTCTGTGCCCCTGCCTTCAGAATCCTCAGCTGGAGCACTGATTAAATGCAGATCCTGCTGTGCAGGATCATCTTCTCCTTAACTCATCTGCGCTCATCTTTTCCTACCTGGCGGAACCAAGGTTTTCCCAGGGGAAACTGCAAACCTCTTAAACATGTTGCCTTTTTAAAAATTAACCTACTTTCCATGTGGATTTCTGGCTCCTTTCCCCCACTGTTTGCATGATTAACTCTGCACAGCTCCCTTTCAAACATGACTTTCCCTTGTAAATCCCACTGTGCAGAATCAGATTGGTAGCAGGGAGGATTTGTCTTTTTGATTGAAAGTTTGTTTGACCTGAGCTTTTGGTAAGTGCTTTGCCTACTCTGGATATATTCTGCTCTTTCTTTTTTAACTAATTTTAGATTTACCTGGACTAGAGCTGTGTGAAAGGATGACCTCCTTACCACCAACTGAGCCATTCCCCCTCCTGGCTCGCTGAAACAAGGCTGCTTTCAGCAAATGCTTCTTTACCAGAAGGGGAAAATGGGAGAAAGAGAAATCAGGAAATGCTGTAGCTCCCCCCATTCTCCTTCCTCCTCCTTTCCCCATCCAGAGTGAGAGAGACCTGATGGAGTTGCATCCATTGCTGGCAATGAGTAGGGTCTGTCCCATTAGCATGGATAGTTTTAATTTTCTAATGTAACGTGAGCTGGATTAGGGGATTATCTCCTTTGCAGCTCGCAGGGGTCATGCCTGGAATTTCCCAGCTTCCTGCATTGTGGCCATGGCCCACACCCTTGGTGGGAGCATGGTTTGGTGCCCTGTCTGTGACAGTCATCCAGTGACACAGCACCCACAGTGGGAATTCTCTTGGGATTTCTCCTGGATGAGAGGCTGCAAGAGCAGATGGTGCTAGGGGCGTGCGTGCATTTCTTTTCTTTCTCTCTCTATAGTTTTTAACCTGTATTTTTGTCCTGCTCCCCCAAACTGAGGGAAATGAACTATTTTTAAAATGTGAGTTCTCACCTCCCCACACTCTCAGTGTTCTTCCCTTTTGTCCTTTATTCCCTCTCCATCGTCTCTCTCCCTCCACACCATGAAAAATCACTGCCTGGATTGGAGTTGCATCTCCAAGTTTATTTATGTGGTGGATAGGCATGAAACAGCCCAACAGCTTTGACAATGGCACGTGCCATACATCTGCTTACAACACCTGCCAGCAAACTGGAAACTGCCCATCCAAGAAGAGCCCACACTTGGTACCTGTTCACCTGCACTCTGAGTCATCCCAGGACTTACTGTACCTTCAGACATTGGCTCTCAGTTGTAAGGAAAAGGCTTTCCCAATAAGCCAAGGACAAAAGAAACTAAATTATCTGGCTGACCATACTGGCAGCACAGAGGGGTTTTGCTCAGCATTCTAAACTGTGCTTGGCAAGGAGAAATTTGGCACCTAGACCTGGGCACTCCAGCTGCCCAGCAGAGCCCTGTGGGCAAGTGGCCGAGAGTCACAGTCTGGTTTCTCCAGAATGTGGTTAAAAGCCCTCTTGCCAAATTAGAGCCTAAATAATGCAGAGGTGCATAAAGATGGAGAGACAGGGCTGTCTGTCACTCCTTGTGGCCTTGTCCATCCTCTCATGGGCCACAGTGCCTGCAGAGGTTTGAGCCTGGGGCACTGTGGGTTTGTCTCGTTTCAGAAGCACTGTGACAGGCAGAAGGCAAACCTGAGGATCCGCTTCAAGCCCTCGCTCTTCCAGCACGTGGGAACCCACTCCTCCTTGGCTGGGAAGATACAGAAGCTGAAGGTGGGTACCAGCTGCCTGTCCAAGCTGCAGGTGGCATGGCCTGCAGGCACCCAGGAACTGTCTGCCTTTGGATGGGGACATCAGTGACAGCAGCTGTCAGCTGGTGTGACAGTGGCAGCTAGGACTGTGTTTTATTCTGAGTTACAGTGAGCTCAGGTAGCTCCTGCCCCTCAGAATGGCAGTGACATGCACCAAGAGTCACTGCGAGTTCTTAAGCCTTGGTACCAGTCCTGGCCACCCATCCTGAGTGCCAAACCATGGTCTGGGCAAGTGATTTCAAAGCATTTGCTGAAAAACACTGGAGAGATGACCCCTGGGTTGGTCAGACTTCCTTCCTGCTGCACTCCATGTTCCTGGAATTTGGTGATAGGTGAACTAGAGTTCGTTGTGTAAGCGCTTAAATTGTTGATGTGTGTTTAAACATCAACAAAATGCAGCTTCCCACAGCTACTTGTGCAGGACCCATAGACACACATCCCTGGGCTGTGCTCATTCTGTGTCTGTGTGATCCCCAGGAAAATGGGCGGTGTAATCCAGTTTGTATTACAGTGCAGTGCCCATCAAGCCATGTAATCCAGTTATTTTATGCTATCATCAGCCTCCCAGCCAACTTCTGAGGTGTAAGGACTGTTTCCAGAGCTCCTGGGGCGGGGATGTGCATTGAGGGACTCTTGGACAGTGACAGGCTCCTTGTTGCTGGATCAGAGTGCAGAGCAGGGGTACTTCTCTGTGCTGCCCTTACTGAAGCTGTGTCCTAGAATCCAGTCACACATTTCCCTGCCTGGTGCCTTCCCCAGATTGCTCCCATCCCTTGTCATTCTGTGCTGTGCAACTGGAGAGCTTTTACTTTGTGGTGTCTCGTTCCTCAGAGCAGCTCATGGCCCTTCTCTGCCCTTTTGCTTTTTGCCCACCAAGGACAAGGACTTTGGAAAGCAGGCACTGCGGAAAGAGCACGTCAACCCTCCTGCTGAGGTGAGCACCAGCCTGAAAACCTACCAGCACTTCACCTTGGAGAAGGCTTACCTACGGGAGGACTTCTTCTGGGCCTTCACTCCCACGGCTGGAGACTTCATCAGATTCCGATTCTTCAAACCACTCCGTATTGAAAGGCCAGTGCTTGGGTGGGGTCAGCAGGGGGGCATGGGGACAGCCTGGAGCATGCAGACACAGCTGTCTTTTGCTCTTCTGGCAATTTAATTTAAAATTTCTTGCCTGTTTCCTGCATGGCTGCCCAGAAGGAGGGAGCAGTGCTCTTCCTGTGGGAGGATAATTTGACCCTTTATTGGTGGGGCCACATTTGCCAGAGCCCTTTTCTTTCCTGCACAGATGAGCACTCCATGATTTAGCTAATCTGGCACAGATCTCCTTCCATGGGCTTTTTGGGAAGATGCCTGGTTGAAGGTTAAGCTGTTTGATGAAAGCCATAGTGTCCCCCCTCACTCAGTGTAGGTTTCCATGGATTTGGTCTCTGCCACAGGTTCTTCTTCCGCAGTGGGAACATCGAGCACCCAGAGGACAAACTCTTCAATACAACTGTGGAGGTTCTGCCATTTGATGTAAGTGTTTTATTGAGAATGGAGGTGAGGGTGGAGTGGGAAGCAAAAGAGATTTGAGAGAAGGGAACTGCTTAAAGCCATCCAGAAAAATTTTGCAAGTCTCAAGTCCCTCTGGGAGATGCTGGCTGGGCACCAGGGGGTCACACCTGGTGTGATGCCACCTCAGGAGTGGAGTCCTGGGCTGAGCATCACTGTGTGAGCCATCCCTGCCTGCACAGGGGATGCCCAAATGGCTGTGGAGGATGGGATGGAGCCAGGATGATGTAGTGGATGCAGCAGCATCAGGACAGCAAACATCCTCTTATTTTGGGGCACGAGGATCAAGGTGCCAGGCAGGGGAGGTGCCAAGGGCTGCTGGCGAGGGCAGCTCTGGGGTTGCTGCTGTTTCTTGCAGTTTTTGGGTGTCTCTTGCCACTGGTCTTGGACAAAACTCCTCTCCTTCTGCAGAGCCTGCAGTCAGATAAGGAAGCTTTGCAGGAGGGACGAGGCACAGTCGTCAGGTACCGCAGGACACCGGACGGCTACATCCAGATAGGTACAGTGGGGTGCAGGGTGGTGAAGTGGCTGCTGGGTTTGATAACACAGCCCATGTCCTACCTGCACGTGAATCAAGACCCTTAGTGTTGTTTGCTTGGCAAAGAGTAATTTCTGCTTGCCAGGAGCCAGGTTGGAGCAGGATTTAATTGTTGTTGTCTTCTCTTCTCCACTGCCCTCCTTCTTAGACCAGGTTGTCCTGTTCAGGTAGTTTTGAGTGCTGCATTTCTGCCTGTCTCTGCTCAGAGATGAGACCAAATTAGGTAGATTATCCATTTACTTAAATAGGGTTAAAAATCTCCACCATGGGTGATTTTATGATCCTAGTACTTGCACCACTTGCAGGTTGGACTTTGTCTCTTTGCCACCTGAGCTTGTTTTATTGCTCATCCTACCCTTGGACAAGAATGAGTGATTGCAGCCTACAGGGACCTGCCAGTGTGGAGTACAGGCCTGGTGTCCCTGCTAAGATGTTTGGGGTTTTTTTAAACAGACGAATAAAAGAAAAATTCCCTGGCACACATAACACTTGGGCATTTTAGCATTCCTCTGCATGCTGGCTGGTTTATCCCAGTTGCATTTTAAAAAAAAAAAAAGTCACACCCAAAAGAGGTGTCACACCACTCTGTCCCCATTCGCACCCCAGCAAAATGTAGCCAAATAATCCCCGTTTTTTTGTTCAGCTGATTTTTTTCCCCAAAGTGTGTCATTTTGCACTATGTAGCCATCTGTGCTGCTGGTTTTTAGCCCATCTTGTGTTGGGGAGCTGTGGGTAGGGTCTGCCACGGCTGCATGTGGTGCCCTCGGGGAGGGGGAATGTAGAGGGGCAGTGCCAGGGGACCATCCCTGTGTCACCCACGTGCTCTCCCTGCCAGGCTCGTTCTCCAAGGGCGTCGCAGAGGGTGAAGTGGACCCATCCTTTGGGCCTCTGGAAGCCATCAGGCTGTCCATCCAGACCGACTCCCCGGTGTGGATCATCCTGAGCGAGGTAAGCCAGGATCCCTCAGCAACTCCCCGCCAACTGCCCCGCACATCACTCTGATCCCATCCCTCTCTTCTTCCAGATTTTTATCAAAAAAGCAGAGTGAAACAGGCATGAGGCAGAACGGACACACTCGTGGATCCCTGGTCCTGCTCCCTCCTTCCCGCTCCCTCCTCCCCGAGGCGCCTTGCCCGGACAGGGACAGCGCAGGGCTGGCTGCCGGAGGCGGCACACGCCGACAGACCATGGCAAACCTGCTGCTGGGCTGGCACCACCCTCCCCAGCGGTGCTGCGGGGCCAGGACACCCGTCGTCTTCTCCAGAAGAGGAGCAAAAAGCAAAACCCAACACTCTGTGCAGAGGGGTGGCTTTGCTCCCCTCCCTCGGCCCCTCGGGGTGCCGGCTGCCGCTCGGGACACACGGACAGGTTGGGGTCAGGATGAGCTTTAGCGAGCGTGGGGACAAAAAGCACCTTCAGCCCAGGACAGGGCAATGTCTGCCTGTATTTGGGGACAGAGCAGGGCTTGGTCACCTTGAGTCCTGCTGTCTGACCCTGCTGACACGCTGAGGACCGAGGTCTGCCTTGCCCTCACTCAGGCAACAGTCCTGGCCCAGCTGAGGATTAAGAGAGAGCAAAGACTGACCCTCCTTCAGCAGAGGCGGAACAAAATCCGAAGGGGTTGGAGCTATGAGTATGGCAGGGAAAACAAAAAAATAAAATATGCCACACTGTGCCTGCCAGCATTGAACACAGCCCCTTAACTCACGGTGAAGTCTCCAGTGTCTTCATGCCTTGAGATTGAGTGCAGAAACCATCTTTTTTAAATAACTATTTCAGTTATTTGTTGATGTGAGTTTTTTTTTGGGGGGGGAAAAAATGCAAAAGTAGCCCAGTTCAAAAATAGTAGGGATTAGTGTAAATCCCAATGTCCTTTCAGCTATACACTGGAATGCATTATACTACTTTAATGTGCTGTATTTTTTATTATTGGATACATTTGGTTTTTCAAGTACATCTCTCTATATAAATACATAAAATAATGTGCACTGTAATAAAAGCTAAATTTAAACCTTTGGTGCAGCACTGAGAGTCACTTGCAGCAGGGCTGCTTTAGTCACCTGTGAACCCCAAGTTCACAGTGGAGGGTGAAATCCAGAGAGGGCAAAGTCCTACTGGGGTGTGGGTGATAAGTGAAGCTAGGGCCCAGACAGGTTCATTCAATCAATGCCAAACACAGACTTAAGCACTTGGAATAGACTCAGGCTTTTCTCCCCAATATTTGGATACAGTTTTAGACGAGTTTACCCAGTTAAGTTTAATCACAGCAGCTTTACCTGTGGAACTGTCCCCAACCCCTGGATGTTCTCACACCAGTCTCCAACCATGTTTGACAATCACAGGTGATTTCTACTGAGAGCAGGAATTTATTTTTGTATATCCATGGTGTGATCCTTCAGCATAGTTCATTGCAGCAGAAAGGAGGAGAAACAACAGCATACGGGTCAATCCATGCTCTGTGTGGTAGAGGCAAAAGCATTTTAGAGCAGACAATGCTACAAAACCTGGCAGAGAAGCCCCTCAGCAGGGGCAGGGGCTGGGCAGCGTTTACTTTCTATGATATTTGAAGAGCAGAGTGCTAACATCAACCTCCCTTCAGAGTGGAACACAGAGCTGGGCGGCTACTCACTCTCCTCCCATGCCAGGTGAGTCGCTGCCCTGTGCCAAGGGTGTTCAGTGGGTTTTGGGAGAGCCATGGCCCCTCCCACCAGGAGCTGTGTCACTGGAGGGGCTGTGCCAATGCTGCCATCCGTGTGGAAGAAGTGTGCCAGGAGCCCGGTCAGTGCCAGCCCCAGCATCAGCCAGAGCAGCCAGGCACTGGTGTACAGTGGTCCCAACCTGGGCAGGAGAAAACACCAGGTCAGACACTGCCAGCCCAGCCGGGGCACAAGGCAGGGCTCGGTGTCCCCACCCTCTTTTGAGACACGTGGAGCAGGAGGGGAGGAGAAGGAGGTGGTGCAAATCTGCCTTCAGTCCCACCCGTGGGAAGGAAACCTGCTCCGGGGGCCACATCGTGCCCTCAGCCTCCCTGGGCTGGTGTGTGGTACCCACAGTCCAGGCCGGGTACTCACCGTCCCTGCGCAGCCACGGTGTGTCCCTGGAAGTACTTGAGTCGTGTGTAGAGGTACAGCAGGTGCAGTCACACCTGTAGGGGAGAGGAGTCAAGTCCTGATGGGGCCGGGGGGTCCCTGGACTCTGCCAGGGCTGCATTCCTGCACAGTCCCCATGCCCCTGCTTCCCCCAGCAGATCGGGCACAGCCATGAGAATTGAATTCAGAGGGACCAAGCTTTAAACCATTGTGTGAGTTTAAATGAGTTTTCTTCCTTCCCTTCTTGTGAGGGACGAACTTCTTTGCCCCCCGGAGTTGCACTGGGGCTTGGGTTGGCAATGCTCCTTTCCGTGGTTTTTCCTTGCAACTTCCTCGTGCAGCAACCAAACCCCTGAACCCACTTGGTGGGTGAGTAACTGTTCGGGTCATGGTTTCTCATTCTGACGTAGCTATTTGGGCATCGGGTGGCAGCTCTGCCTCAGATTGCTGCCCCTCTGACACCCGGGACAGCACAGGGGCACAGCCAGGCTCTGCCAAAGGAGCAGGAGACGGGCTGGATGCTGGAGTTGGGGCACTCCTTGGTCCCTCCAGCTAAAGGAGAAGTTTGCTTTCTCAGAATAACAGCCTCACAGGCACAGAGAGAATGTGCCTGAGTCACAATGAAATTTAAATTGGGTTGGGGTTTTTTTGTTGTTTGTGCATGTGGTTTGGGTTGGAGTTCCCCCCTTCCCGTCCTTCTTACCTTGATGGAAGAAGATTCCAGCAACCCAGAGGAGCGAAATGAAGATTGGGAAGTACTCTGAGCAGTTTGCCCTAGTGAGAACCAGAGATGAGGTAAAACTGCCTCCTTGTACATTGGAGCCTGGTTAACCAAGGCTGGAGAAAAAAGGTGAAAAATATGTCAGAGCAAACCAAAACGTTGGAACAACGAGCCATGTCCAAGATGAAGGTTTGTCTCTCTGGTACCTTCAACCATCTCTTGGCCCCACACACTGCACCATCACAGAGAGCTGCTGCACCTACAGGTGCTGGGGCTGAGGCTCCTGGCCAGTATTCAAGGAGATTTCTCTCCCCCTTGGGTGAGCTCAGCCCAGATTTTAGGTGTCACACAAGTCACACTCCAAGGAGCTTTCTCCCAGATAAAATTCAGCAGGTGGTCAGATCTGCAGCCAGGTTTTCCTCTTTCTTTTTGAGACACAAATATACAGATTTTCTGCAAGGAAGGACAGTAGGATCTGTGCTATTAAAAACATCAAGTTTTGTTTCTCAATTTCTCCTATACTTTAACACTCCCTAGGCAATTTTAGCCAAAAATTTACCAACCCTTCAGAATGGAGCCAGACTGGGAGCTGGAAAAGGTCTGAAGAACCTTATGCTGCAAATGGACTTTGAACCTCTGCAAGGGGAGGCTGCCAGGTTTCCTCAAATGAGTGATACATCAATACCATTTTTTCCTATCTTTTTTTTTTTTACATAGATATCAAATTATCCATTTGTATCCTATTCCACAGGGGAAAAAAAGAAAAAAAACTTAGGAAGAGGCAATACCTTCTCAAGTCTGAGTTCCCTGAGGTCACCTTCTCCACAGATTACAGCAGAGGGATTCTCAGTGCACCACAGCCCATAGCATGACTTGGTTAACACACATTTAATAGTGAAGTATTTAATTAAACAGCAGCTCCCCAGGCAGCAGAGGCTGGTGCCTCCATGCAGGCTGGCCTTCCACGGCACCACAGAAGGACTGAAGAGGGTGTTTTTGTCACTCCACAAATGTTTCCTGCACTCTGGCAAGGGAATGCAGCTGCTTTGTTCAGGATACAGTGCTGTGCTGGAACTACCCCTCAAACCAGCTCCTGCCAATTCCTTTCAGTCACTTACAGAACAGAATGACTGAGATGAAAGACAGAATCTGGTGCTTGCTGGAAGCTGAGGGGATCTGTGAGCCTTTCCAGTTTAGCTCCAGCATTGCTCTCTCCATAGGAACAGAGCAAAAAGAAAGAGCCTCAGCATGGGCCTGCGAGTGCCAGCTCTCACAGTACAATGGCTTATGAAAGGGAAAAAATTAATGCCCTTGAAGCTGGTTCTTCCAGCAAGGGCCTTTTCCTTCAATTCAACAGCAAACACAAGCAAATATCTGGTTATTAATATATCTTTGGCTGCTCTCACAATTTGGAGCCAGTGGTAGCATTAAATTTAATGACTCTAATCATTAATGCTCCACACCCCTTCCATACGGCCACTAATTTGTAATTTGGCTGCCTCACAATGCCAGAAGGATAATCATGGATGGACAGAAACACCCAACCAAAGTGCTCCAAATCAAAGCACAGACCTCTGCACACAAAGCACTGGAAAAAAAATCCAGTATCAGTAGCAATAAGTGAAAAGGTGACTTGAGGGTGACCAGTCTCTCCTGACAGTGACAGTTGACTTGAGTCATATCTAGACAAAGCCACCACAAAAAAGCCAAAATCTTACTGAGCTCTGAAGATCCACTCAAATTCAGGGTGACCTGTTGTTTTGGGAGGAGAGATCTTGTAGTTCCAACGGGCACAGATCACCTGCAGTGTAAAATAGGCTAAAAACAGAACAGGAATGGTAACAGTCCAGCAGTGCTTATCAGCCAAGCTTTGTCTAGCTTGGAATCAAACAAGTGGGTAGAAAAAAAGAGCCAGTATGGTCTAGGTCAGTAATCCAAGGCTATCAGACATGACCTGGTATAAATGTGCCATTTATTTCACAATTGTTCTGGCACAGCACCGGTGCTGGTGCTTTGCATTGTCTCACACCCAGCAGAACAAACACACCAGGTCCTGCAATGCACAATAAAACGTTACCAAGTCCATTCCCATCCCAGAATTACTTCTCAGTCTTGCACTTTATGTTTAGGGTATCAGCACACCCTCAGCAGGTCTGAGGGGAATGATGTGTGACAGTTTCTGCTATTCCTAGTGGGTGCAAAGCTTTTATACAAGGATGGTCCATGTCACAGAGCAGCATCCAAACTTTCAAGCACTGGGATATCATTAGGTCAATTAGAGATGCTTGTAATTATGGCAACAAAAGGAAATGGGGAAGGGGATGATTATTTCTTCCCCTTCATTCCTGCAGGGGAGTCCCAAGACTCCCGAAGTTCAACAAGCAGAGTTGTTCCCAATCCCTGCTATCAGCCTGTGCCACATTTGGGCCAAGGCACTAACTCACTATCTGCTACATCAGTCCTTTGTACATTTGTAAAGGACATGGAAAATCACTTTAAAACAATGAAAACTTGCTAACATGAAGATTTGGACTATTTCCTTATTTATTGAAAGTTCTTACTCCCATAGGTGATTGCTGGTGCTTCAAGTGTTTTCATTTAGGTGCACTACAACACTGCTGCCTTAATTGAAAACTCCTATTTTCATATAGGAGAAAACTAAATTATAAGAACAATTACTTTGGTGGCTGTGCAGTGTCACTGAGACACTTGAATGAACAGAGTCCTTGTGTAGCAACATTTTCAGAGCATCACACAGAGAGACAAGGGGCCAGGGTGCAAGGCCTGCCTTGTGGACTGTCTTACTGTAATAAAGATAAAAACAGAACAGGATAGAGTAGGGAAAGTAGGGACAGATGTTCCAAGATTAAAGACAAGATGTGTGCCTGCAGAAAAGCATTAGAACATACGTAGAAGAGAATTAGAAATGCAAATAATCTAATGCTATGTGACTTGGGTATCACGACATTTTAGTAATTTAAACACACATAGACACTGCTTTAACACATTTAAGAACAATTAATCATGTTCTAAGGTCTTCCACAGTGATCCAGCCCTAAATGAGAGGTGCTGAGAGAGCAGGATGGGCAGAAACAAGTATGTTCCCTCCTCTTTGATTCATTTGTAGCACACTGATCAGGGGTGAGGGTATTGTCCTGCCACAGAGACCTGACAGGACACACAACACAATATCCCCTCTGTGAATCCAGACAGAGTGTGAGGTAACACACAACTGGAATTCAGCAGCAGCTGGAAGAGCTCTGGGAAAAAGATGAAACCATGTCCCATCCTGTTACCTCTTCACATCAGGTAAGCACCTCTCATCCTGTTTAATGCTCTCAGGGTCTCATCCCAGCCACCTCTCCAGAAATGAACTGAGCTAAAGTTACAGCAGCTCTGGCATAAGCCTGACTGTGGTGGGCAATGCTCTTCAACCTGCTTTGTGCCATCTGCACCTTTCCTAATGTAGGATTCTTGTGACTGATGAGTGAGGTAAGAATCATTTCAAATCGAACCTCTCCATCAGCTCTGTGCTTAACATCTTGCTTGTATGCAGGGGCAAATATTCAGACAAATCCTACACAGATCCCTTACACTAAGGGACAGATAATATATACAATAACCACCCAAGAGGAGCAGGAGCTTTTTGGAGAATGGCTGTCCCTCAGACCTGGTGTATGGGTGAAGCAGCAAGGATGAAGTGTCAGACTCCAAAAGCACTTCTCAGAATGATGAGTTCATAAAACCTACACTGCATGAGCCTTCTCAGAACAGAATTTCAGAGAAAAAAGGTTCAACCTACTCTGCAGAACCATTTTTTTTGGTGAAGTCTTGAGGTTAATCACCTGTGTGGATTCCCATGTGCCTTGCAGGGGCTGAGCTCTCCCTGAACTTTTTTTTTTCTCAGTGGAAATAGTCTTCATTCTCTATTTGCTTATGTCCACACACTTGCCAAACCATATCATAGCTGCTGCCACATTTGAGTGAACCTGGCAAACAAGCCCCATGGGGCCTGAAAGACAGTGACATTGCATAAGCTTCCTTTCCTTTGAATCCATAAAAGGGTGTGGGGGGTGGGAACTGGGGTAGAATAATTCTGCTCTGTGGTACAGCATTCACCACAGGGCTGGGGAACTTATCTACAGAGCACTAAGCTCAGATCTTCACTAAACTGAGCATGAAACTGCAGGCTCCCAGGAAATTCAAAAGAAAAAATAACAGTGAACCAATGCTGTACTAAGCCCAGCCATTAAGTTACATCTCCTACACCAGGATGTGATGGAGGAGTATTTGTAGGTATAGCCCGTGTCTGTGCCTCAGTGCTCAGCTGCTCAGAATGAATCCCAAAACAGTAACTCACCCACAGAATGTCCTCTCACAACATGCAAGGAAAGCCACTGCACAGCTCTGAATCACAGTGACACGAGCACAGACACTTCAGACCAGTAGATAGAAAGGAAACACGAAGTATTTTGCAATTGCTCCTTGGTTTCCCATGCAGAGACCATAAACCCAGGATATTTTATCCAATCTAACACAGATAGGAGGGTGGCAATGCTTGCTTTTTATCTGCTGGCTTCACACCTGGGTATGGCTTTCATAGCATGAAAGTAAAATGCCTAAGGCTGCAACCTTTAAAAAAATACTTGGAAGTTCTCATAAAACAGATATATTTGAGACAAAACTTATCTAGGGATTTGCTACTGAGGCTTTCTCAAAGGAAAAGGGCTTAGCAGCATTTCTGTAACTCAAGTTTTCTTCATGTCTTCTCTTTGCACACAAAACACTCTGTCACCTCCACTTAGCTTAGTAACAAAAAAATTTAGCACACAAAAGTATCTTCCATTTGCAGTTGCAGGTATTTCCGTGTAAATTGTTTGAGCAGAAACTACTGATAATTCAGAAATCTTGAACTCTATTCTTCAAGTGGCATATTTGTGTTTTAATATTAAAAGATTTATCAATCTGATGGCTAAAAGTACATCAGGCTGCTCATATATTCACATCCATTTGTAAGCAGCTCTATGGTGAATTAGTTCAGTAGTAATAAAACCCATAAACAAACCTTCCCTTACAGAAATGTGAAGGTTTTGGTATAATGGGGGCTCTGTCCCCACCCCAGGTGAGGGAATGCCCTCTTTTGTGACCCTCCTGAAGCCCAAGGGGGAGAAACTTTGCCCAAGGGACCTACAATTAAACAGAGCTTGGCAACAACACTGAGCTTTCTAAATGATTTAAACTAAACACACCTATTTAAATGGTGCAAAGTCGGTGAGTTCCTTTGAAGGTGTGTCTATTTCTGCCCAGAAATAGACATTTTCTTGCATTAGTTTCCAAATTACTGTACTGTCAGTTCATCCTGTCGTCTGCTCTGTGCAGCTGAGCTATGAGAACACATAGTGGTAATATGTGTATAACTGGGAAATACCTGTGTGCAAGGGGCTCTTTTCTAGGCACATACAATTTCTGTCTGTACACTGATCTCTTCATCAGCACTTTGTTAACCTGCCTTTATTTGGGCTACCTCCAGCTACTCCAAGTCATAAATCACCTGCTAAAATCCAATCACAAACTATTTTAAGAACATTCTATTGAAACCGGTCTAAGTTTAAAAGTTTTACTTCCTGGCTTTGGGGTCTGAGGATCATTTTAGTCCCTATTAAATAACGACCACCCTCAGGCATGACACTTCTGCCATGAATGGCCAAACATTTGTATCGTTTTACCATGTTGGAAAACAGCAGGTTTCACTCCACAGAGACTCCAAGCAAAACACAGGAACCACATTCCACAGGGTTTAACGTAATTAGCTCAACATTTACCTTGCTCCAGGACTCCCAAAACCATGATTGTGGCCAGCAGGTCCGTCTGATCTCTCATGTTGCTGACTGGAGCAAACCCCAGGCAGGAGTGGTGGGTACAGCTGTGCCCCAGCCCTCTCTCCCACCCTCCCAACACCACACACTTCAGCAGAACCCAGTTTTCCTCTGGGCACAGGTGTTTCCTCCACCACACCTTAACCCACCTTAACTCTCTCCACACCACACGGTTTTACAAAGCAGCCAGCCACCAAAAAATGTCTATTCCAGCCAAGTGCCTTCTGCTCAATGATGGGACAGCAACAAGTTTTGCATTGGAAAGCTGAAATTCTTGTATTTACAGATTTCTACCGTGGTTGAATTGTATGTTGCCAGCAATGGAAAAGATGATGGAATTCTTTCCAGCCCTTTTGTTGCTGGTTTTAATGAGCTCTGAAGCATCTCAATTATGTGCAAGGTTGTAAAAATTATAAACAAGCATTTACAAACTAATGACTTGACCTTCTGCTCGTATTCCAAGTAGTGGAGTTGACCACATTAAAGATTCCCACACTCCATCTGGAATAATTCAATTCTGTTACTGGATTCTGTAATTTTAAGAGCATTCAGATATTTTATCCTACTAATTACTACCCCAAGGTTACCAAATAAGAGTACAGTTCTCTTCTAGCACTCACTTTTTGTAGTTCTCTGATGTTTTTAAGATTCTGAAGTATAAACCTTTTCCTGGCTATCATACAAAATAGAAGTTCTCAGTTCCAAATGGAAGGCAGAAGAGGCTGCAAAAACACATGGATCCTCTGACATCAGAAATATAGTTGTAAATGTAAGATTTGAAAAACAGCAGTATTTTAGCTCTGAGTAACTTTTTCCCCCAATTCACAGAAGTAAAATATGCATCAGTTCAAAATATTATCTTATGCTTTGGAGCAATTTCATACAGATGACTACTCTGACTTTAAAGCTTGTAAATTCAGAAAGGAGAAAAAAGAACATAATTCGTTATCAACTAAGGCTTTCTGTTAAATTTGGTGAAAAGAGGGCACAGGACATGGCTGAGCCACTTCATTTCTCTGTTCAGTCACACAGACAAACCCTCAGTACAGAATTTGTGCACATGCCAGACCTACAGTTTCTCCTGAGTGGGACACAGCAAGTTTTTTGTTCTGGTTTGGCTCTTCAAGCCTCAAAACCCCATTCTGACACCTCATCAAGTTGAAAATTGTTAATGAATTCAAATATCCAATGTTACACCTTTTGTGAATAACCACACACACAGAACAGTAAAACCACTCCCTTCCTCTATAAAACACTCCTATGGTGTGACTTCAGACACTCCAAGGTAGCTGCAGACTCAGACTGAAATAGAAATAAAACAATTAAACCTAACTGAACCTATGAGTTACCCAAGATTTCATCTGGGGTGTCCAGGGTAAAAGTCAGAGGGGAAATGTCACCAGGAGTCTGTTTCTGCAATTTCAACAAGCAATTCAGGCTTGAGAAAACACTTCCATTACAGATTTACATTATTCTCAGGAAAAACACCAGCATCAAGGGAAAAAGTGTTCAATCAGTTTTTGAGCAAAGGTTGATCATAAGCTGCCACTGACTCCTTAAAATCCTTGGGAAACCACACGTCACTTCAGTGGGGGTTGTTTGGGAAAATTCTGGTTTACTTAGTAACTAAAATGAAGCATTTTTGATGGCACAATAAAGCAAAAGTTAATAAAGCAGTAACTTCGCAATTCCCCAGGGGCTAAAATCAGCTGATCTCAGTACTGTTACTCATTATTACATTTGATTCTTTACAAGCTTCTGAAGTTACAGGTCTCCTCCTTCCCCCAAACACAAATGGAAAACTTTGTAGAGTAGGAACACACTAAAAATACACTCTGGTAAGTCTGGATGCTGAGGAAACCTGAGGGCTCTGAGTGGTAGTAACAAACACAACAGCTACACACCAACTTCAAAGCCTGGACAATGATCCTTCAATGTCCAAAGCTGTGCAGTGGCTCAGGGACTTTTTACCAGCTTTAAGCCAAAATCTTCACACACCTTTCTGCCAGTATTTCCTTCCTTGTTCAGAAAAATTAACCCATGATGGCAATACATGTCCCCATGTCACAGCTGGATTTTTGTGTGTGCCCTCTGCCTAAACCAAACAAGTCTCAAGGAAACCAGTTTGAACCTCCGAGGCCTGGGTTTTTTTTGAGGGAATTGGCATATTTTTGGAACTCTACAATTTTGAACATGTGGGGTCTTGGTAGTTATTAACATCTTTTTCACTAGTAACAACCACCTCTGCAGCCAAATTTCCCAGCTTAAGGTCTACAACTGCATTCCAAAAGAAAAAAAAATCCTGGAAGCAGTGGGTGTAGAATAAAGCCTGATTTTCAAAGTAAACTTATTCTAAGGCCCCTTTATCCAGTTTCTGGCCTGTGCAAATGGACTTTCTGAAACCATAAGAATTTGTAAGATCCAGCAGCAGAATTTGAGCCTTAGTAACAGGCTGAGTGAAACTCTGTGTTGGGATGAAGGGAAGGAACCATCTCACTAGGAATGACAACACTGAACTCTGCTCAGCTCACACAAATGTATAGTCACACCATGTATGTTTAATACACTAGCAAAATATTTATTTTATAATGATAAAACAGAAGTGAAGGATTTCTTTTTGGTGTGCACCAGTAATTGTAGTAAAAGAATAAGGGGATTAATGGACTCTTTACACATTTCAATGACAGAAATTCATAAAGGTTAGCATCAAATTCAACTGTTCTCCATTTACAAGCATAAAACTTACCATAATACCCCCCAAACACATATATAAAGAATTATAGTTTTAAAATCTATAAAAAGTAAAAAATATACAGTCAGAAGATCTAACTCTTATTCAAATCTTTAATATAAAATTGTAAACATTTATTTACACAAAGGAAATGTGTATAACAAAATTTTGAGCACCCTTTTCAATTGAATGGTGGTTTTTGGAAGGCAGTGGATGTTGCACAGTGACACTCTCACCTTGCCTGCCCAACCAAAGCCGCAGTTTATAAATAAAGCCACGGGCGGCCGGCTGGGCTCAGTTCAGGGAGACATTTTATTGCTCTGAAGCTGCAGCAAATGGAAAGCCCGAGTGCATTTACAGACCTGTCACAGGGCACGAGGGCAGAGCCCAGCCCTTCCCATGCACCTGTGCACATCAAAACCGTGTTTTCATTTCCATTGAACTGTTCCAACTGTGTTACAGTGACACCGTATTCCCAACGGTCCGACTGTTATGTGGACAGAGACCAAAGCCAGAAGCCAGGGATGCTGTTCACATGTAGAGACCAATGGGCATTGTAAGCCAGTTTGCCTAAAATCACACTTAATTTTACTCCAACAGTACCACGAAAAGGCCCTGTCAGCAAAGCCAGATACCTTCCTGAACAAACCCTCTGGTCAAGCAGGGCAATATCCACCTTAGCTTCCAGAAACAGTGGAGGAAAGAGCACATCTGCATTTTCCTGGACATTTAGCTGGATTGCCTTTTTTGGTAGTAATAATGCAAACAGCAGGTGTTCTTTTCCTCCAATTAAGAAATCACAACTGGATGGATTGTATTTTGACTTATTTAGAACAAAGCCTGTGTGCAAAATCTACTGGAAAACAGAGCAGATTTCACCACGACCTAAACAGGGAAGAAAAAACCTGAATCCTACTACCCTGTTATTTCTGTCAAGTGTTTGTAAGGGGGAGAGAAAAACTAGTGACACTGAAGGATGTCACTTGAAATTGAGGTCCCAAGCACCCCCGACAGGAAGGGAAGGCACACTGGTGCAAAGTTAACCCTTAAAAATAAAAATACAGCAAACACTCCTTCCCCTGCCATTGCTAGTTTATATCTACATTCTTCTAACGACACTTACCTTGGACCAGTTTTTGGTTTAACTTAATAGTAAACCAAGCTCACTAGCTCTTTTCTTAGAATGCCAGTATAAGAAAAGTTAGCATCAGTTATTTGCATCTCAACTACTTATTCTAGAAAGTATCAGAAAGTGTCAACAACCAAAGCCACCAACACCTCTGTCTTCCTATCCAAGGAGAATCTTTATGTTATCTTTTCAAAAGCTCTAGGAGGGATTAAACCTGCTTCAGAGAAGTTTTATCCACTATTCAACGGTGGGATCCACTGATCAATGCACGTCTTTCACCAACAGTTCAACATGATACAACAGCAAATCTGATCAACAGAGCAGAATTCATCCACACTAGGTAAGTGTGCTGCACAAACCATGTTCCATGCATATTTGGAAAGGGTTAAAGTATTAGTGTTAAAAAAGCAGTTTTCAAAAGTGCAAATTGTCTCATAAAGGAGCTGCAGATACAGTAAAATATTTTCCTTCTTTGAAACCAATGATAATCTTTCACTTCCCTTCACCCCTCTGGAAAAACCCTCTCACACACCTCTGCAGTGCAGAAAACTCCTGAAGAAACAGATCTGTGTTGAAGGAAATTGCTTTTAAATCACAATGCTGGGTTTGGTTAGAAAGTTTAAAGAGTTTTCCAAGAAAGTGGACTTAGAAAGGGAAGAGGTATTTGTGCATTTAAAACAAAAGCTTCCAACTTTATTTTCATTTTAAAATAAAGGTTAAGGCAAGGTGGTTTGTTGGTGGATAAGGGATTTTTTTGGTAGAGAATAAGGACTTTGGAACACTGACTGTTCCCATTGTGGTTTTTGTCCTTTCTGGGACCAAGCCCAGCATACAGATAAGAGGTCTCCTTGGGCTGAGCTGAAGAACCAGCATCTTCAAGGGATATTAAAGAAGTAAATCCACCAGTCTATACAAGGATTATCAAACTCGTAACCCAGTATTAAAAACCCGAAGTATTTAAAGGGGGAGACTTCCATATTGGAGCAACCCTGATACAAGTATTCTCCCAGGCTGCCTGTGCTATTATTGCTTATAAGGACTTTCCACCTCCCAGCCAATTTCTTTTTTCCTCATTTTTATCCTGAAGTGACAAAGTCTTGTGCTCATTACATCATTGCTAACTTTGGGGAATGAACTGATCTCAAAAGTTAGTTTTACTTTTTACAACAAAGAAAACTAAATGAGCTGTCATGAAGCAAAGCCTTCATTTAAATACAACTACCTTTGGAAATAAGTTATGAAGAAACAGGTGCAAAGTAAATGGCTTTACAATTCATGTTAAACCTACTATAGTTTAAAAGTTCTCCCATAAGAAATTCCCCCTTTAAACACAGCAAGGTACAAGCCAAGAACTGTGCCTCTCTACAACAGAGTGCAAACTGCAGCTTAAAAGACTACAATCTATGAAGGAAGATGACTATCTAGACTAACTGGCCAGGTTTTAATACTTTCTCTCATCTACTACCAGCATCTAGAAATATTTACTGTGAAATATCACTTGCTTACTGAGAGTACAGGCACATGCTTCAGCAATGGGGAAAAGAAACAAGTCAAAACATTTTGCAAGCATACTCAGGTGCATTAACAGCCTCTTCTCAAACAAAAAGTCAGGAGTTTGATGGACAGTACTATTAACAGCATGTCAAGCTATGAACAAATAATTATTGCAAGTAATCGCTGCAGACTAAGCCCTAAACACAATTTGTGCAACTATTTGCTTTCTTTCTGCACTATTTCTGTGGAATTTTTGTTTTATTTTTAAATAATTAAAAAATTTTAGTCTTGGAACACTGCAAGTGAGATTTCTGGAAGGCTGGCTAGGACACAGTATTTCTTGACCTGTTCAAGTGTGCAACTCCTCCGAGACCCCAGATAAAGCACACTCCTCCCACAGACCTGCCTGGTGTGCCATGACCATGTGTCAACACTCATTGAGAAGCAGCTCCAGTCTTTTTCCCAACCAGTTTACCTCTAATGCCTGCAAGACTCCTCAATGCCACAGGTTTTCTTTTTTTGGTCCAAGTGTTGTTTGTATCTCATGAAATAATTAAAAAAAAAAAAGTAGAACCCCCATCCCTGGCCCCATTTTAATGAGTTCCTAACAACTCATCCAAATCGTTCATCCACTCCTCTGAAGTCCTGTTTTTCAGCAAAGAGTCTATCAGATCTGTGTCACCAGTTAAGTTCTGAAGTCCATTATTGCCTGACTGGCCACTGTAGGCAAAAGGCAGCTCCTGACTGGTCGTCCTCACTGGATACCCTTGGCTACAGTGCAGGTTTCCTCTGTTGGGCATTTGCTGATTTGGATTCTGGTTGAAAGCATTCAGGTCTGGAACAGTCTGGTTCATGCCAGGCAGGACTTGCTGTGAGGGTACCTGCTGTTGTGTGGGTGGGTTTGTCCGGGGCTGTGCACCTAAAGATGATGACAACATCTGCCCAGAGACAGCAGCGTTCATCGAGGTCATGGGTCTGCTGGTGCTTAGGCTTACCTGAGGCATTCCTTGGGCAAACTGCTGGTTGGACATCTTTAGATGTGTCTGCTGCATGTGGAAAGAGGAGTTGGCAGTAAATGGTCCTAAGCCACTGTTTGCTTGTGTCTGGTTGTTAATATTAGGGATACCTTGGTGTTGCCAAGACGGGTTTTGAGCCCCCATAGCAGCTGGTACTCTTGCCATCTGTGGCTTAGATAAGGTTGGATTCAGTGCACCTTTATTGTGCTGCTGAGAAATACTTGAGTTTGCTAAGGTGTTCTGCCCATAGGCAGCAGGAACGGCAGCACCCTGGCCCAAGCTGCTCTGTCTCTGCATCGGAGTCTGTCCATTGGCACTTGGAGCCGTGTGCTGGGAAACCATCTGTGTCATCCCAGGTGCCAGGTTGTACAATCCCCCGCGCTGAATGTTTTGCATATTGGGATACTGAGTCACCCCCCGATCCTGCTGACTGGAGCCCGACGGCAGTGGAGGAACAGGAGTGTGTCCAGGTCCCATCTGAATCATGTTCTGGGTCTGAGGAAACATCCGTGGGCTACTGGAGCTGGACTGTCCTAAATTACTGACCCCGGGCATGGCTGACGATGATCCTGAAATACAAAGAAGTATTTTGTACATCAAATACCTCAGTCCAACCAGAGCAAAGCCAGGCTTGTAGGCACAATAACCCAGACTGGAGGTGCAGCTGCATTTGTCTAAACCAACCTCTGCAACCAGCACACAGACAGCAGGACTTTAATTCAAGAGTGTCAACTGCTGCTCCAGTTAGCACCTCCACCTTGATCTCAAGCAGAGATATGCCAATGTCCTAAAAAAAATCTGAGTACCACTTCTAAGAGCTCAGCAGCATCAATTTAAAAAAGAATTGAGACTTTAAAGACAGGACTCTGATATTTCTTTGTGAACAAAGGTAAACACACATACTTTGAAGTACATGCACAATGTGCTAAGCTGTTAAAAAATACCACTTACTGCACACATACAGTCAGTCATGCCACTGTGTATCTCTTATCACACAACTGTAGGGTTGCCAATCCTGCATTTTCTTAATTCTAGGAATTTGTTCTATTTATATAATATAGCTTTCATAAATTTTTGGTCAACTATCTTTTGGATTTCCACAGTAAAATAACCACTATGTTAATATGCAATGCTGATAACCAAGGATTTGCAAAACTGTCTTCTCAGCAAACCAAAGTCAGTCCTTTGTTCTTGTAAATGCTGAGTTTAAAAGTTTCTTCCAGTGGAACACATGGTCCCCTGCTTGAAGCAAAAACCCCAGAAAAACATTGTGAACTGTAATGCATATAACATCCCCCACACTCCTTACAGTCAACCAAGGGAAATCTACCTGCAATAGTACTTCCTCTACTTTCAAATCAGAAAGTAAGCTGCAGAATTTTTTTCTGTGCTGAGAAGTACTAGCTCTCCATTATTATTAACATTAGATTTGGATAAAAACTGAATTATCAAAAATAAATTCAAATATAATTCAAACTACATTGAATTAATTATCAACAAAGTATATCAGAAAAACATGAATGTGGGGGGGATGAAATGTCTTACTGTAAGAATACTTACAATGAAGAGACAGTCACATACCACACATTTAAGGTGCAAAACCAGTTACAAGCATCATTGCAAGTTAAAAATAATTTTAGTAATACTGATGTTCACGACAGCAAAACCTATTCTATTTCTAACAGTTTTACACCTGTGTTTCTGTAGAAAAGTGGGAAGAGAAAAAAAATGTTTCAGTTCAATATTTGAAGGATGCTACTGATCCCTGTGTTAGCACACAATCCTTTCTTACTGGCATCAAGTTTTTTCAGTTAAGTAACAAACTCAGTTGTAGCTGTACTAGACACTGCACAGTAACAAACACTGTCAGGATAAGGTATCACATTTCCATTTGCATCTTTTCCCTTCAGTATTTATTTCTGCAGGGACACAGAGACTAAGGAAACAAAACTAAGGGAATTTTGTGTACTCCATGTTTACTGAAAAAAGACAAGCTTCTTGATGCCCTGTCAAGTAAGGGTTTTTCAGGTAAGGAGGTGAGTGTTTATTATTCTCTAATTCTTCCACATTTCTGAAGCTATTCAGGCTTAACAGTTAACAACATCTTTTATTTAACAGAGTTAATACACTGAGGATGTACCAAGCTGCTTCTCATATAAAACCCCCATGTAGGACACTAAAATGTAATGAAGAGAATTCACAAACTGCATTCCCTTCTAAAGGTAACAGAGATAAGAATGTTAGAGAATTTTAAACTCATCCTAGTACATGAGAGAAATATAACACCACTTATTTTCTTTTAATGAGGGCCTGTGATAGATACAGGCAGGAGTGATGTCAGCCTTCAGAAAAAACCCACCCTGAATACCAATATATGAAAGTTAGAGAATTTACAACTATAAAAGGAAAAAAAAGTATAAAAAGGCCTTTGGAACAATGAAGGTACTTAAGAATTTTACTCATTTCCAAAAAAACATTTAAGAAACAGAAGCTTAAGTTGTTCCAGGTATCTGGGGCAGGGGAAGCTGTTAATTTGCAACTGAATCACAGTACAGGTCAAACTGTGTTAAGGCACAGTTGATGTGGGAAGACACTGTAATAAATTAATTAAAAGCCATCCAATCCACGTAATTCGAAGACACCTTATTTTTTACTCCTGGTATTTTTCCTGCCATCGTTTCAACTGCCATGTTTACTGACCTGTGAACTGTCCAACCTGTTGCTGGTATGGATTCTGTGGCTGATCCTGGTACTGGGGAGGAGGTCGAGTCAGATGCCGCTGCAGCTGCTGCTCCTGCTGCTGCCGCTGTTTCTCCTAAAGAAAGGTCCAACACAGGACAATTAGAAACAAGTCAAGCTTTTTCCAAGGCTATCTTGGAAAAAAACAAGCTGTCTGCATACTTTGCTGAGCTGGTAATCAAAGGGGCTTCTGCAGCTCCAACACAGTTTAACGTGATGAGTGACAAGACCAGGAACTCAGAGACAGCTTTTAAACATTGAAAATCTGAGATGTTAGTCTTTTAGTCAGTAGTATAATCAACAGGAATTTTTAGCAATACTCAAAAAGAGGTACAGGTACAAAACGAGCAAAAGTGTGTGTGTTTTAAAAAAAAATAAAAATCTCACACATACTTTTTTACTCTTTATCCCCAAATCAATTTATTTTAGACTCCTCTTTAGAAATCAACAGAAGTATGAGTCAGAAATATTAACAGTATTACATAGAAAACTAAAACCTGAACATATAAATATTTTCTAGTCTTCGTTTGCAAACATGAAAAAATATATACAAGCCCAAATTCTTACACACCACAGGCTTTCCTAGAAGATTATGGAAAACTGCAGAATTAAGTCCGTAACAGAAGTAATTCATATTTTGTAATCATTGCTTAAAACCTTAATGGTTTTAAGTTTAAAAATGTTTTAAGTTTAAAAAAATGGTTTTAGGTTTAAACTTAACCTTTAAAACCTTCACTTTCTTAACAATGCATCAAACAACTGAAACAAAGGCAACTCATGACACAAAATAACCTCTTCAGAAGCACACTCAACCTGTACCTATTCTATGATAAAACGATTTGAAAAATAAACCAAGCAAGTTTTCTATTAAGAAACTTTTGTGAAAAATTAAAGTCTTGAGGGGAACATGGGGTACACAGATATTGGCAGTGTTACAGCCAACCAGCTACTTTGACAATATAAAACATATCAGGCACAGTATTTCTGGCTCTTCTTCCAGAGACACCTTCAGCCGGACTGAAATTCTAAGACAGCCAAGCAGTGACACAATGCACAACTTATCCAAAATGTTACACAGAGCACAGAAGGGAACAAAAATTCCCTTCCAAGAGTATTGGGGTAGAAGAGACAAGTAAGAAGCCTCTAAAGAAGAGACTGGTGCAATGTAACAAAGGGCAGATACACATCGCTACCACCCCTCCGAAATGTTGAGACATGCAGAGGAATGAGGAGGGCAGGCTGCCTGACAGAGAGGACCTGCTGTTGCAGGACCAGTCAGACCTGAAAGAGGCTGACCACGGGAGTCAACAAGAGATGCCACAGCTCTGAGAGAAACCAGCAACTGCAGAATCTGGCTTGGAAAAAAAAAAAAAAAAAAGAAATATGAAGAGTATCAACTGCAAAGGCAGCTTTAGAGTGGCAGGGAATGGCACTGAAGCTACCTGGAACTCCAATACTCCTGCAAAATAGAGATCAACAGCTTCAGAAATGTTTCTGTAAAGCTACATCCAGTATCATGTGTATCCAAAGAAATAAATATCAAATTAGACTGCTAACAAGATCTAGCTTGACTGAGCAGCACAAGGCCAAAAACTCTGGCAAATTCAGATTCAAACCAAAGCTGTTCCTTATTTGGAAACAGAGTCCCAGCATCACTATACAAAGATGGAAGTTACAGAAATCAGCTGTAGTTACCATAACTAGGACATGAATTAAGTATTTTCATAATAATGATATTTACTGCAGCAACATGTGCTGGCCAAGCAAAAAGGTAGGGGAAAAAAAAAATTCATCACTGTGTTTGAGATGTGCTGATCACCCTGTTACTACACCCCACTATTCAGAGGTCTGGCACCTGTTAGGTCCATTACTGAGCTAAGGAAATCTACTGGGTCACAGCTCTAAGAGCTCTAATAATCACCATCCACCAGTGATGCAAAAGCACAAGCAGGAGGTCACACCCCATATTTCCTTTCTCCCCACCTGCTCTCAAAGAATACCTGTTTGTTAACATTTTGGGAGAGTAATGATTAGTCATCTTTGACATTTGATATTAACATACAAGTCACCAAAGACTGAAGGATTTACTAAAAAGAATTCTAAGTTCAGAGGTCACAGAGCTTGTACAGAAAATACGATTGTATTGATTTGGGTGTTCTTTACCTTTCAGTCTTTGATAATGTAATTCCACCACAGTTTTCCCTTAGTCCAAATTGTTTTAACTCAAATATCAAAAATGTACCTTTGACAACACTCATACAATTTTCTATAAAACACTGTCAACTACATTTTAATGTTTTATCTACGCTGGCTCCAGAATTGAAGGGGCTTTTTTGTCACCTCAGTTGAGTCCTCACTTTTAATGGATGTGTCCAGGTGTTAAAAAAGGCATTGGTAGGACTTGGCACAGGCATAGCTCCACAATCCTGCAGATTCTAATACAACCTTCCCCACAGAAATGGGCTTTCACACATTTTCAGTTCAGAGAAGACTGTACCATTTCCTTCTTTCTTAAAGCTTCTGATGGAGACGGTGATGCAGAGAAACAGAGCACTCTCCAATACCTAAAGAAGGCTTACAAGAAGGCTGGAGAGGGACTTCTCACTATGGCACATAGTAATAGGACAAGGGGGAATGGCCTAAGGTGAAGGAGGTTAGACTGAGATCAGGAAGATCAGGAAGTCTATTAGGAAGAAATTATTCACTATACGGGTGATGAGGCCCTGGCACAGGTTGCGCAGAGAAGCTGGGGCTGCTCCATCCCTGGGAGTCTTTCAAGGCCAGGCTGGATGGGGCCTGGAGCAACCTGGCATAGTGGAAGGTGTCCCAGCCATGGCAGGGGCTGGAACAAGATGATCTTTAAGGTCCCTTCCAATCCAAACCATTCTATGATTCTAAAACATCAAATGCTGTTTCATGCACCAAAGCAAATAAGCACAAATGAAAAAAACACACTGCTGGCCCCTCTCACCTGCTCTGCCAGCAGATGCTGCTGCCTCTGTTCCATTAGGAATTGTTGCTTCTGTTGTTCCATGAGCAGGTGCTTCTGTTGCTGCTTCTGCTGGTCCATCAGCATTTGGTGCTGCTTAATCACTGCTGCTTGCTGCTGATTGCTGAGATAAGCTGAGTTGCTGTGGTTACCTGCCATGGACACGTTTGGAGCCTGGGCACCCACACCAGGGCCCGGGACAGAAACAGGAACACGAGGAACATTAGGAGAAGGATTTTGATCCTGCAGAATATAGGAAAAGTGATATGAGTTACAGAAATGCAACCGCTTCTTTATTTGTGAAGCTTCTTATGGAAGTTCAGCTAAATAAAGACAGCCAAACACCCATCTATAGTGCCAGACAGAACTGACAGTTTGCAGTGATGGTCTGAAGCTCCATAATATTTAGAAATAGAGGCTTTAACTTCAGTCTCAAAGTATTTCTCAAATTCCAGCTCAGACAGGTGAGAGGACACACTCTTAAGCTCTGCCATGGGAAGTTTAGGCTAGACACTGGGAAAAAATTCTTCACAGAAAGAGTGATTGGTCATTGGAATGGGCTGCCCAGGGAGGTGGTAGAATCACCGTCCCTGGAAGTGATTAAAAGAAGACTGGATGTGGCACTTAGTGCCATGGTTTAGTTGACAAGGTGGTGTTGGGTCATAGGTTAGACTTGATGAGCTTAAATGTCTTTTCCAACCTAACTGATTCTGAGGTTAGCTCTGTGTGCTTCTGCTCAGCCAGTTACAAACAGCACTTCAAACACACCAGCATCAGTTTACTTTGGTAGCAGCTTTTCAAAAACTAAATTTTAAACTTTCATTATACAAAGCATTTATTTAAATCCTGCCTCCTCTGTCAGCATTTAACTCAGAAGTGTCATCTCTCCTCCTAAAGTTGCCTTCTTTTTTAGTCAGAATATTTACTATTTGCAGGTGAAGGAAGAAGGCTTTCACTGGTCAAAATGGGTCTTAAGATATTTTTTCCAGCAATCAAGCCATCGTCATATTCCACAGACAAACACACTACTAGAGATAAGACTGATAATAATTATCCATTAAGTCTGCTATTTTTTGGGGGGAGTGGAACTTGGGATAAGCAAAAATAACATGGAATTATTATCATTGAAGATCTGATACTGTCTTCTTTGTACCAGCAAATCCCTTTGAAACTTGACAATTTTAATAATTTTTAGGCTAAGTTCAGCCTCATCTCTAATTACACAAATACTATGTTCAAGTCTAGAATTCAGCTAATGGGTCTGGCTGTTGGTTCTTACTCTGCAGTTTCATAAGAAATCACGAACCAAATATAAGTAATGCTGTGATAAGTTGTTCTATGTGCAAGCTTTTGAGAAGTTCTCCAGAAGCTTTCATCAGTATTTCTGTTAATTCAGTGCAAGTGTGATAGTGTAAATACAAGGTCACCTCCATGTTTTTCAGTGAGGTGGAGATGGGAAACACAACCATCTCTACTCTTCTGCTTCTTCAATCAAAATGTTGTTAAGACTGTTACTTCTGCCAGCTTTTAGAGATTCATTTTTTGTGCCTTATGAAGCACACATTCATCTCAATTTTTTATTTCTACATCGATGTGGTCTTTATCACAGACTAATCACATCTTTCTCACAAGTTTTTTGTTTTGTTGAGGGAACATATGACTACAATTGGATCTCCAACAGCTTTTGCTGGAGGAGCTTTAATCCCTGTAACAAAGACCTTTTTTTTCAACAAGCCCTCTTGTTTGTGCATTGCAGGCACGTTATAGAATCCCAATGGATCCATACTTCCACACACTACATAAATTTTCACCTGCAACATATCTGTAGTATCAGTTATATACAAGGCAAAGAAGCACCATTTGGAATTTTCATTTACAGGAAAACCTGAAGCATATGTTTCAAGCAGACAAGCATTGCTATTATTCATTCTTAATGATATATTTCTCTCCTACCCCATGCTACCTCAATCCCCAGAGACTTAACCAATAACAAATTCTTAGAATTGGAAAGTCCCAAAGAACACCCAAGAAATCAGGAATGCAGGCCCCACTTCCACCTCTCCTCAAAAGCAGGTCTTTTTATAGCAAGCCAACTCTGACACAAGTAGGGACTAAAAACAAGGTAAAGAAATCAAAGCTTCTTTGAGAACACTGTTTAACACTACAGTTTTACATGAGTTATTTTAGTCACAAGTTTACAAAGCATCTATTTATCTTTGTAAGTAGAAGCTTCTGTGAAGCACAACATAATTTGTTGCCCACAAAGTATATTAAGCTGGAAATCACACGTTACCACATGACCTAGAACCCACCATTAAAAATGCCCCCAGTGGAAAACAGACTTCATGATTCTTGCCTCAGCTTATTGTGCATTATGATTTTCCTCTTTAGAATCAATGAAAACCATTGAAACCGTAGCAAGTAATGTGTACGGTGGCCTTACCTATCCAACAACCTTAACTCTGCTACTGACCCAAAGGTAACAAACCCCAGCACATTCACCTGGCTGTGTGGCAGTCGGTAAGCAATGTTTCCAGACTTGGGTTTCAACAGGATCATCCCATTTTGGTCATCACCCACATGGGACAGCGGTGGCTGCTGGCGCTGCTGGATATATGCCAATATGGGGGTCTTGTTCTGCCCAGGGACTGTGACCCCCTGCTCACACTCTGCTTTGTAATGGGAGAGAGGTTTGGTGTTCCCATAGTCCAGCATAGAGCCTTGACTATTCACAGGGTTCTGGTTCAAGCTGTTTTGCTGATGACCCAAAATGTTCACGTGGTAATTGCCTCCAGCTCTCGGTGAGCTTTTATTTCCCAAATTAGGCATCAGGAGTTTCTGATTGTTGAAGTCTGGCTGATAAACCGATGGACTAGTGGGATTTTCCATGGTATATGGGACAGCCAGTGGACTATGGGAAGGCCCAGGCTGTTGCCACGTAGATATCTGATTTGTTTGGTGGACTTGTGAAGCTTGTTGCTGGTTCTGCAACATCTGATCTCTCTTCTGCTTGGCAGCAATCTGCTGAAGTTGATGAGCAGAAGACATTTCTTTGGCACTTCCTGCAACCTTCCCAGGTAACAACACACTGGGGAGAGACCTCTGGACGTTCTGAGAGTGGTTTGATGCCTGCATCATGGGCTGATTAGGATTTTCAGTCATTGACTGACTGGAAGGTGGGAACATGGCCTGAGAACTACCGACCGCCGGAGAAGCGGCACTTACAGGTACAGAAGCAGCACCAATAAATGCTGAACCTGAAGAAGTGGATCTAACCTGGGGAGATCCCAGCTGTTCTTGTTCAAAGGGTGCTGGGGAAAACTCAGTCTTTATGTTAATATCTTGTGGCAATGGAGTCTGTGCAGCTGAATTTGAAGAATCTGCATCTTTTTTGTCTTCGAAGTCATCATTAAAGAGATCCTTCATGTCTTCATCGGGCACTGATCTGTTAAGCTCCTCAATAAGTTCTTTCCATTCTTGCTCATTCAGATTGAGATCAGGCATCAAGTTATTCTGTGATATAGAACTCCCTGCTCCAGCAATCATACAGGGAAGATCATCTACGGGCTCCTGCTTCAGCTCTTTGTTCAAACTCAGAGGAAAGGCATCATCAGCATCACCACCTCCATTCATCTGCAGGCTGGAATCTGGAAGACACTTCTTGCTGATGCCATCCAGCCCCATGGGATGTTTCCCATTAAGTTGTAAGGTATCTCCGCTGCCAGATTTCTTGTCAAGATGATGGAGTGGAGACACGGGAGGCATTCCATTGGAAGAACCGCTCACTCCCAGACCATCTTCGCGACGCAGTTTCTTGGACACAGAAAATACGTCGCCATAGCCATTCTGCTGGTCTCCATTCTGAGGGGAAGCAGCACTGTCAAGCTTTCTTTTCACAGTCTCGTGGAGCTGCTGAAAAAAAAAAAAAGGAATATTTTAGTTACCAGAACATTGTCTAGCTGTGAATAAAACACTTCAGGGAAAAAGGAAAAAAAAAAATATCACATCTTTGCTTTCATAACATTTTGTTTTACAAGTCAGCACATGATACGACTTCCTCACTATAATCTCTCAGTACATGTTTTTGAAGGTTTTCCCTATTTCAAACTGAGACCCTCCTACAGACAAAACTAAAAGCTGCCATATACTCTGACAAGAAAAAAAAGTAGGGAAATGGCTGTGAACTGGAACATAAGTTATGATTTCTCCTACTCAAAATGAAAAATACTGGAGAATTTAAGAATCAGATTTTAGATGTGACTAAAACCCTGTATTTTATTTGACCCATGCACACATGGTATAATTGCTCTGTGAGGCTGTTTTATAAAGCAGTCTCACATTTAAATATTTACAAAGCAGTCTCACATTTAAATATTTAGAGAAAAAGAGTGATTCTCCTGTGATTATAACTTTTGGAGAAGAACTACGTATATAAATCTTGTACACAATCACACTTTTGGCACTAAAGCAAAACCAATTTGTCACTTAGCAACTATTGCTTCACACTTGTGGAAAACACAATTCAGAGTTCAGTCGGTTCTGTCGCAGCAGAGCATGTTTATTCCTTTCCTCCTTTCTCCTGAACTATTTGCCAGCTGCTCCTCTCTGCACTCTGACCACCAGAGCCCCAACCAGCTCAACAGTTGGTTTTCACAGCTGGTGAAGGCAGAGATTCTTTTTCTCGTGGTGCCACCTAGAAGCGACCAGCGGCTACAGCAACAGTTTTACAGCCAGAGCCTGAGCGCCTTTGTCTGACTGCTCTTTCCTGCCAGCGTTAGTTCAAACGGAAAGTTCTTTCTATTGACCTCAAAAGCATCTGAAAACACAATTCATGCACACATTAAAGGTGACTATAAACTTTCCCTTCCCTGGGGTGCATTCTGCAAAAAAAGTTGTGCTTTGCTGGTGCTGGAAAGCTACACCAACACAGACAAACCTGCAGGGCAGAGACGCTGCTCCAACAGCACAGAGAGTCTAAAGAGGGAAAAATCCCATCAGCTCCCAACCCTTGGTACATCTCAGCAGGGATCCCCACCAAGAGCCACCCATCTGAGGTGTGGGTCCCTGAACAACAGCTCTCTCAGATGGCAGACGAGCAGCTCACCAAACAAACCTCAAGACAAGACAGTTCTGTTAATATTACCTGCAGCTTTCACAAGGCAGGTCCACTAACCCCTGGGGAAAACTGTCTCATCCAAGAAAAAACAGGGGAAACCTCAAGGTCTCAGCACTCAAACAAGAGGCTGTATGTAGGGCCAGCATAAATTATCAGAAGAATTTTACACACTTGCCTGGGCAACAGCATTCTTTGATTTAAGGACAGAAGGACTGGTTCATAGTTAATTGTTGCTAGTTTTTTAAACAGTTTACAGGTAGCTGATCTTTGGGAAAAAAAACCCCTAAACCACCATCTGTTTAATGCTTGCACAGGTAACAGCAAAAAAAAACCACTATTTGTTTAATGCTTGCATAGGTAGCAGCAAAGTCTTATTTTTATCCGTGGGACAGACTGCAGCTTCCCTGAAGACTGGGATCTTTTGGATGGCTCATGCAAAAAGCAGCACAGTAGCAAGATCAGCAGAAGACCAAGTAGGATGAGGTTGAGATGTACATTTGGACAGGAGGCTGGAACTTGAAGTCTTGTAATTTGAACACTAGGTCTCCAGCTGGGAGTGGCAGATCCGGAGTGAATTTTTCAAATAGTGACTTGAAAGAATAATAGAAATGTATTGGTTTTGTTAAAATGTGAAACAACAGAAAGCAAGGAAGCCTCAACTTAATTACATCATTCAGCTTTCAGCAAGTTTCCCATTGTTTATTTAGTACTCCCACTAGGAAAACTGAAGCTCAAGGTGGATGAGTAACTTGCCCAAGGTCATATGATGAGTCAAATTACTCAAAGTTTGGGAATGGGTCCTCCTTAATTCTAAATATTTAGGGGGGAAAAAAACACCTCCTGAAAACTTCCATAAAAGTAATAACTTAGTCTTGTACAATGAACATATTCTTGTATTTTCTGTATTAAAACAGAATATATGCCCATTCAGGTCACTGCTTTAATTCATAAAGACAACTCAAAGCAAGTAGCAAGTAGGACTTTAATCTGTAATAAGGTCTTTATTGCTGTATTATATTATTTGTAATAGATGCAGTTTAGCAGTCTAACATTAAATCACCCATGTTTGTGAGGTACACTCACTGCAGTCCAGAAAAAGACACAGACCTTTAAAAGCCATCACAGGCTGTTTCTGTCAATAAAAACACACAGAAGCTTTCACATCTCTATGGGTTTTAACAGCCATAACACTCAGATATCTCATTCTTGGAGACATTGTGACTTCAGTTGTTCAAGACAAAACCTTCCTTTCACGTAAAAGTATATTTTTTTCAGAAAAAAAAAAAAAGATTAAGTTCTTCCCAGTTTAGTCTGTGTCTATCCAAATAATTTGGGTTGGAGGGGGTAGAAATAACAAGGTGGATGTGAGATACAAGTCAGACTGCAAGCTATCTACATATCAAGCTGCCCCAACAGAGTTCTCAAGGCAAGAAAAACCTGTTTTTCTCTGCCAAAACTCAAAAAAACCCAACACACTGACAAAGTCTGGCATAACTTGCTACTCACTAAGAAAATCCCTTCAGCTTTAATTTCCTTGTCCATCACCATGCTGCAAGGCACAGTGGTCCTCTGGTACACTGTCCATGGTTTCCTTGAATTTTATTTGTAACACTGAACCTATCATTTCCACTGTCACAAGATTAGATACAGAAACATATTCTCATTATCTCAGCCTACTCAATTCCCCAACTACAGATGAACTTCCAAGATCACTGCTATCTAACTTTGCCTAAAGGTATTACCCCAAAAGCATTTATATCAAGTATTTACACCAATATATCAATAGGGTAAAGCACAGGACAGGATGTAGAACTTGTCAAAGAGCTACTAAGGGACCACAGGCTGCACCTCCTCCACATCACATCACCTGAGCTGCATTTTATTCATGTGAGCAAAACAGACAGTCCTCACCATGGTCATAAACACACTGAGCTGGCAGGAGCACACGTGCCTAACTCTGGATTCCTCATGCAAGAAACACAAGCTGACAAAACCCAGGTCGTGACATCAAGAGGTGTCCAACACAATCATCTCTGACCGTGTAACTCACACACTGCACAGGCTCACAATACCAGAGGGATGTGTGTCCAGACAAATGACAGGGCTTCCATCAGAAAAGGGACAGCACAGGAATAATTTCCATATGTTCAATCTGCCTTAAACCCACCGGTTTTATGACAATGATGCTCAGTCCTGTCACAGTCTTACTGCCGGGGCAAGTTGAGTGACATTTTATAAAAGCTCTCCAAAACTGCTACTGAAGCCCAACAAGAAACTGGAGAAGCTTTAAAACTCCAGCTACACCTTTTCTGTCAGCACTGGCAGAGTTCAAAACTTTGGAGTCAGGGCACTGCTCTCTTATTGCCTTGGTGGGAAGGGGCACGAATCACTGATGAAAACAGTTACTGTGTTGTTTTCTTCAGGGTTTTTTTTGTCTGGTGTTGTGTTGGCTATTTTGGTGTGGAATCAATGCCTGAAACTAGTTTTAGATAATAATCTGAAATCAATGACATTTCAATGTGTTAGAACTTAACAAGCAAGAAAGTTTAGCTCACACTGTTCACCTGAAAGCAAGAAATCCTTTCCCATGCAGAGTTGTTAAACTGAGGACAGTCAAATCAAGTCCTTTTGCAAAAATCCACTAATTTGCTGTACTTTGAGTCCTGTAACTGCAGACAGTATATATATATACACACACACACACACACACACACATATTAGCTAGAACTGCATGCAAGCTCCACTTTTTCTGGGGAAAAAACCAACCAACCAACCAAAAAACCCCACACTTAGTGAACATGGCAGAAAAGCTCAAGAAACCTGGTTCTCATATTGTGCTTTTCAGGCTCTGGATAATGTTCATCTGTTACAGAGATTAAAATGTTCTTACAGGATTCAGTAGAGCTTTAATTTTTTGTACTTTATTGGGAATTGGTTTACCATCTCAGTCTCAGAATTAAGTCTACAGGATTTGTCATGAAATACCAGCAAGAGAAATATAATGACATTTTCAAAGAAGAAATGTCTTATTACTCTATAAATATAATAATAAACTAGCTCCAAGATGCCTCCTAGCAAGACACCAGCATTCTTACCTAGAAGGGGAAACTAAAATAGAATACATCCATTTTTCTGCCATGAAAGTGGCAGTATTGCAGAACAGAAGCTCCCACAAACCAGAGTTTACAGTAGGTCCTCTATAGACACTTATTTTTCTCTCCTGCCTGCCCAAGGACAGGAGTAACAAAGCTGACAACCCCTTAGGCTGGAACAATGCAAATACCAGAAACTGTAGCATATGAACTTTCAACAGAAAATTCAACATTTTGACTACACAACATAAGAACTCCCTATTTACTGTGCATCTACCCACGGCTTCCAAAGGAAAGCATTTTATTCCCCTGCAAGGAAAGCATTTTATTACCCAATGTGTTCCTGCATTCCACTGTGCTGTCAGAACCAAACTGCTGGACTCATTTGAATTTTTACTTTAATTCCAAAAGACTTTTGTATTTGGGTGACTGCCTGCTGGAGTGAAGAAGGGCTGTGGATAGGCATGTCTATAAATATCCCAAGCCTGCATTAGTCACAAGGGGCAGCTTCTGCTACAGGAATTGTTCTGCTGAATCAAAAAAACTGCTGTGCCTTCAGCTGCAGTGCCGGATCCTCCACCTCACTTGAACTTCAACAGCAGCAGCAGATCAGTCACTCCCAGATCCTTACAACTTAGGAAGCACCACTGCATATCTAACTAATCTAGTAAGGGAAATGCTTCAAACATACAATACCTCACACAGAATTAAAAGGAGACAAAGAAAAACCTGTCTGAGTTGTTGGGCAACAAACTATCAGACTTGTCAGCAAAAACAAACAATGGTGGCAAGACTACAGCTCACTATAGTTATGCATAAATAACATGTAAATAATTTGCTATTTTTGTGGTAATACATAATTTCACAATTTAACACCCCTATACCACAGTTTACACAAAAATGAGGTCTTCTGAACTGTTAATGTACCAGCCTGAGCTTTGTGAGAGGAATGCCATTAATGCTTCTCAGTACACTCCAGGCAATCTATTCCCTTTAATTTATTACTTCAGGTCTTTCAACCAAGAAACACTGCATTGCTCTCCTCAGAATTAAATTCCTTTTTAAACTTTTTACTTGGTGCCTTTGCTTAATTTAGATCTTCCCTATTACTAATGCAAAAACTTCTATCACTCCCAAATAAACACTGGTCTGGTCCTCAGTTTTAACACACACCATTCCCAGGACAGGCCACTGACTAGACCTTCCCTGCTCATTCCAGAAATACTGTTTGTGGTTTTGTGGCAGTCCTAGACAAAGCAAGCTCTCTGCACAACAACTGCTCTCAGGTGGGGAAAAAAACAGTAAGAAACAGGGAGCAGCTCTCCTTCCAAGACACCACATCATAAAACAAGGAGTGGAGATGAAAATCCAGATCTTGCCATTCTCCTCATTCATATGCCAATGAAACACCTTCTGTTCAGCTCAGCCATAAACTGCCTTATAGTCTATCACAGAAATACAAGGAAGCCAACCTTTCTACTGCAGAGAATTTAAACAGCATTATTAGAATGAAGTTTCCCATATCGGAACACGGCAAAGAGAAAAAAATGTTCTAGGAGACAAGCTGCATCTCTTCCCACCTTCCCTGTTTTTCAAAAATGAAGGATTAACACAACAAACAATACATTATCAAGCATCTTCTTCTACTTTGAACACAACCTTAATAATGACATCTTAAACAACAGAAATGCAAAGCAGATTCCAACATTTAGATTTCCCATTAGATAATGTTCTGGAAGTTTTTAAAAAGTAGGAAGCTAATTAGTTTTTCAACGTTTTCCTCAAGTGAAAGACAGATCTACATGGTGCAGAAATAATTCAAGGTATTTCTGTATCAATATTTTATTCTCTCTGTTTCTGTAGCTCAAATTTTAGGGCTGCTTAGTACAAAACCAAGGAAGAATCTACCCCTTACTTGTGCTTGTAAACAAGATCCATCCAACTTCAAGATCTGAACCAGAGAAAAGACTAATAGAGGAGAAGATATCTGACTTTGTCCACAGGATAAATCATACCAGACACTAAGGAGGAAGTGGCAGTGCCATCCTGTTCCCCATGACTACTCTGCATTTACAGAAGGTGCTCTGCAGTGCAGCACCTGGGAGTGCCCACAGTGTCCACACTCGAGGCAGTGCAGCTTCACATCCTACTGCTACATCAAAAACCCTTCACCTTTACATGAACTGACCTCCCTTTCAGGGACCAAAATAAAGGCTTCATTAACTTTCAACATAAAGTACCAAGAAGACTCATATGCAGCTTCACAGAAAACTCTGGATCTTTACAGCAGCAATAGCTGATATAATGCATGTTTCACTGATCTAGCAGCATTCTTTGGGAAGGAATGTGTCCAGGATGTTTTAAAACACGGCAATTTTGGTGTTCATCCAAACTTTATTGAACACTGTAAACCAAACTCATGTCCTTCCAGTTCAAAGCACATACTTGTACTTGATAACTGCAGTGTGATGGCTACAGGTAAAATATCAACCTAGAGACGTACCTTTTTGGCCAAAGGAAATAAATTAGCAGCAAATTGTTGTTGTTGTTGTGTTTTTTTCCAAGACTTGACTTACTAAGCAAACCAACTTTATACCCACTAAGGAGGTGATGAATCAGCAGCTGCAATTAAGCTTACAGTCATGGATCCTGGGAAGAAAACAGCAGGCCAGCCTGAGGAAGAGTCATTCATACACTAAAACCCTCTTCTGTTGTGTAAATTGGCCACTGGCAGCAGCTTCCTGTACAAGGGCTTCCCCAGATGTGCAGTGCACTTCAGAACCTGCTGCTGTTGAGAGCCCTCATTATAATGGATGCTAATTAGATCAAATCCACATCCAAAGCAATTTAAGAGAAACAACACCAATGAATTAGAGACATCTTTCGTTTAGAAGATCAATATGAAGTCGTGTGGTAGCAGTTTAAGCAACAGGATTTAACATGCTAAAGAGCTCTGTGTGTAACAAAAATACACACTATTTATGGGTAGAGTCCCATATGCAAAAAGCCTTAGAGTCCAGCAGGAAATAAACAGAACTACCAAGTTTTTAGGTAATAAAACACAAGTTTGATTCATTTTTGTTCTGACACGAGTTTATGTTCAAGATCAGTCTATTAAACAAGAGCTAACTGTAAAGTTTTACAGAATCAGTGTCAGGAATGCACAGGGTTTCCTCTCTTCCTCAAGCACCTTTTAACAGCCCCCTAAAGTGCTCTAACCGTGTCACAAGGACCTCAGTCTTCACAAAAATCAGCAAATCCTAGAGTCTCATAGGTGTTTTAGCAAGAACAGAAACAATTCAGCTAAGTAACAGCTCCAGCTCATCTTGTAAATATTGAAAACTGCACAAGTGCTGCCTAGTGCTGGTTACACTAAAGATGACATCCACACACCCTGGGTTTCAGTTTTTCACATCAAGTCCAGGATACACAAGTATACAGTAAACTCTATCAGTATTTTAAAAACTGTAAATGAGGTCCAAGACAACAGAGAATTACATCCTTCTTCTCTTCTAATCAAATCAAACACACAGACCACTTCAAAATACTATTTATTCTATACATTAACCTGAAAATGTCTCAGGTTAATACAGTATCCCCTTTGGAAGATACTCAGGATGGTACTGAATCATTTTCATGCAGGCCACCATTTAAAAATACCTGGTTTTAAGGCAGCCAGGTATTAAGATGGGCAGCCTTTAAGAGGTTATCCTACTAACCTACATTACTGACACATTAATACACAGCAGTATATTTAAAGGGCCTAGAATAAGTTAAGCAATAGCTATCTTGATATACAAACGGGGCTGTGTGAATATGTCCTGACAACCAGAAATGCTAGAGAAGCCAGAGAAACATTAAGATTTTGAGCTAAGCCAGTTTTTAATGGGTGGAGTGGGATTCCCACAGTGTTCACACCCTCTAGAGTGAGTGGCAAACAAGCAGCTGCCTTTCCACTGAAATTCTTTCCAATATGTACCATAATTAACAGACACATTATTTGTCTCTAAACTTCCCCGTGTAATTAGCATATCCTTATCAAACGATTCCACTAAACCCTGACAGCCTAAACTAAACACAAGCGATGAAACAAAAAACCCAAAGCCACCGCAGAATTAATGCCCCTCTCAGTGTTTCTGCAGGGACTCTTTAGGTGAATTAGCCAGAAATAAAACTCGCAAACTACCCTGAATGACCGCAATCATCACAGAAAGGCTGCCACTATTCCCACCCCATCAGGCAGCAGCTTTTATGCGCTCTTCCAGCGTGCAAAGGTGACGAGTGAAAACAAAACAGCCCTTATCAGCTGCGAAGTTGTAACAGAGCAGAATACTCTGCAAAGCAGCACCAACCCCAGCCCTCCCACCGCCGGCCACCCCGGCAGCCGCTTGGGAGAGATTGTTTTCCTTCCTCCGTGCAGCCCCGGAGGAGCGGTCCCGGTCCGGGTGCCGGTCCCTGCCCGTCCCCAGCCCCCGTCCCCGGGCCTTACCGCGATCAGGGCGCTGCTGCGGCCGTGCTGCTCCGCGCCGGCCGCCTCTCCGTCCAGCCCGTTGGCTCCGCTCCTGT
>WEIV01004835.1:170974-188459 GCA_013390005.1 Calyptomena viridis
TGACTCTGCAAAATACGCTTCGCCAGTTGGGACTGGGGGCCTGTAGGTAACCTATTGGAAAAGAGGGGCATTTATGTACCTTTCAAGACAAATTCTCTACAGAAAGACAGGCACATAAAGCTCACATTCCTTCTCTGTGCTCAAGTACAGCTCACCTGGACACTCTTGCAGCATAAATACAGAAGTTACATAAATACTGAGGCTTGTGCCAAGCTGTTTTGCTCTTGTCTGCAATTAAAGCTCAAGTAAATACCTGGCTGGAAATATTAGTGTTAACTCCTGATAATCAAATTACAGATTTCAAGGCTAGATCTAAGTCTTCTGGAAGAATATAAGGAAGATGANTGGAAGAAGATAAGGGGCATGATAAGAGAAACAAAGCAGCCAAGCTTAAATCCAAGCCTTATTCCCAAACAATTTCTTTAATAACATCACAATGTATTTAAAGGTTAGCAAAATAAAGACAACTCTGATCAGACTCACATTAACCTCAACACAAGCAGTAATTCAATTTTTAAAAGATGTTTCATGCCAAACCTTTGGAGCTGGAGGAGGACTGCTGGTTTCAGATTTTGACTCTTCTACCTCCTCAATGCCATCATCCAAGTCATCCTCGATGTCAACTACATCATCAGCATCATTGTCTTCATCCATACCATGTGCCTGGGCAGCAAGAATCCCAAGAGCCAGCAGGGTCACATACAGTAGCCATTTCAGCTCCATGGTCTGAATAAATAAGAGAAGGGAAAGAGGTTGAGCCAACCCTGCACACAGAACGATGCGTTGCTTCTCAGTACAAAACCAAGCATCCAGGGCAACAGGTGAAGTGCCTTGTCATGCCACTGAAAGAGAAGTGCAAACTTGTCTTTTCAGCTCTGTTATTTACTGCATATGACTGGCTCAGACAGGTCTAAAAGCTGGAGAGGACTACAACCTAAAGCTAAGTATTTAATACAAAGCAGATGTTAACTGAGTGGAGAACTGTGTGCTTGTTCTGCAGATCATGCTGCAGAACTGTCATAATTTTGCTCTTACACTGCCACAGCCTGTGAGCAGGAGAGCAGACACACTCCACCACAACTTATGGGGCTGCAAAAGCCCAAGGAGAAAATCTCTTTTGTGCTTATGGAGGACTTTAAATGCATCATGCAGAAACTGATGCTTTCATTCAGTTCAGAAATTGAAACACAATTTTCTAGTTCTTTCAAGCAGAGAGTAACCTATGGAGTAATCAATCCTCATCTCCTGTTTCATATATTTTTTGTCCTTTCAACTGCAGAGCTCTGATGTTTTCAATCACGAATCCCTTTCCCAGCTTTTATTCTGGAATTACTGCCAAGAGTTCTTGAAACTACTGGCAGATGTCTGTAAGTAGCTGAGGCTGCTAAGGCAGACCCAGGAGAAACAGACAGTTGATCTGATTCCCCTCTTTCCATCTCTAATTTAACAAGATGACCAAAGAAAAAGTAGCTGTTAACTGAGGCTTTACAGAATTGAAATGTGACACACCAATTCAAAAGGTGCTCCTAAAACAACTGTCACACTTAAAACATTGTAGACGTTGGCAAACCATAGTTTAAAATACCTTGTAAGTAAAGTTGGTTTCAATTTGACTTTCTTGCTAGAAAAACTACAAGATCACTGCACTTTCAGGTTGATACAGAAGGCAATGCTTCTAGAATGCTGCTCAGTTTTATCTGCCAAAAAACCCCACAACAACCTGTGCCTTGCACACCTTTTCTCCCTCACATCCTATTCCAAGTTCTTCTTCCAAAACCAGAGTTGTAAGTGAAACTGATTCTTTTTGATAGCAAGTATAAAACCAAACACCCCCTCCTTCCCTTACACTCCTGCCTCAGGCTGTAGCCCTGCAGACTTACAAACACAACTCAAGCAGAGTTAGCAGTGCCTGTAGGGACTTAAGATCATGCTAGAAAACAAACTTTCAACTTTCCAAAGCATGTTTAGGCAACTAAAGAATTTACAGACCTAAAGGCTTATCANTCAGAAATTGAAACACAATTTTCTAGTTCTTTCAAGCAGAGAGTAACCTATGGAGTAATCAATCCTCATCTCCTGTTTCATATATTTTTTGTCCTTTCAACTGCAGAGCTCTGGNCAAAATAACACTGCATACCAGATCTACCATCCTTAGACTATTCTTTAACATACTTCTAATGACAGGATGTTTTATAAGTACAACAAAAACTGTATTTTAAAGACTTGTGTTGAGGTCATGTCCAGTTTATCACTACAGCAACATGCAATTGCTGCCACTTTTCCAACAGTAGTGATGGCCTTGAGGATTATTGTCCAAATGCATGTGCACCAACGTACCCCCTCAGTTCAGGCAACTGCACCCAAACACCTCTCAGCCAAAAGAACAATCACTCCAGAAGGAGTAGCTGACAAAAACTTTCAATGGCTGTTACATACAAGCAAAGCTTGTTTTTTTAATGCACAGTGTACAGCCAAAAATTAACACAGTTTCAGATCCCTTAGCAGTTCGTAGCTCTTATTACTAGTGTGAAAATCACAACACAAAAGGAAGGAATGAAAACAGTGAAACAAACATTGGTACACTTGAAGGTTCAAGTTCTCCTTGTACAGATAACATGTTCTCTGAATAAACTTATGCCTACCAATATAAAACCAGTACAGAAAACAAGATCCTGAAATTTCATCTGAAAAAGTGATCTTTAGAGCTCTGCATGTGCCCTCTATGACTGAAGCAAGCACAGATATTATGAAGATTGAATGAGCACTTTATGATTTGGAAAGTGATATGAGGAAGTTGAAAATACAGCAAGGACAAAAATGAGCCAATTCTCTCTTTTCCTAAAAGGGAGGAGTTTCTGCACCCCTCCTCCCAGCCTTGTGCAAAGGGTATTAATGGTTTAGCAGGCAAGTAATCCCTTAAGTAATCTCAACACTAGTCAACCAGCAATAAAGTTCCAGTGAAAGAATTAAATCATCCCCCACAATTTTCTTCCCAGTACTGACTCCATATTTAATAATTACCTACTTCACAATCCCACCCCAACTACAACCCTTTGAAAATATTTACCAAAGTCCATTTGCTGCTGACAAAAGATCACACCCAAGTGGCAAAGCCACAGGGTCTCATATTGCAAGGCTGCCCCAGAAATTCTTCTGTCAAAGCATTCTAGTGAAACCAGACAATTCTGCCAGTGACCACACAGCAGAGGCAGAAGCTTTGCCACTGCACATCTGTGCTCCTGATACAGCCATGGGTATTTACCCTGCAGGTCTACATTTATCAGTTAATGTTCTGTCAGAATTTGAGGCCTCACTGAATCTCATTTCAAGGGAGAACTATTTCCGAACAAGTTCCCAAGCAAGCTTATTTCTTCCTCACCCACAAAAAAGGAAAGAAAAAAGCCTGAAGAGAAGCTAATCCAGACTCGTGTCCTTACCTCTTTATAATCATTGACAAACAGTAGTTGCAAGTTTATATCCCTGCAGAAAGCTGCTTAGGACACTTCCTACACATTAAATCAATCCCGAATTTGACATAAGCTAGAATTCATACACCTTGGGTACAGGCTGGTAGCTTCTGCTACTGCCAGTTACCATGCCAAGCTCTTTATTCTGTTTAACATGTAACAATATACAAACTGACTGAATTATAAGAAACAAAAGACACTATGTTCTCAGAAGAGCAATTTAAGTGAAGCATACATTTTTGATATTTAAAAAGCTACTTCTACCCATAATGGATGTGCTGCTACAGGAGAAATTTTCAAATTCACTTCACACAATCCTTAGGGACACAACATAAACACAATTATGCCCTGGTAAATTAGGTTATTCCTAAAGAGAACAGGAGGGGAGGGAGAGAGAGACAAAACTCAGGTTTTATATAAAATAGGCATGAATCAATTTTTCAGTGAAGCTTGAAGTTGCTGGCAACTACAGGTGTTCAATTAGTCACCTAAAATTGTAGTCTAACATTCAGACACTCAGTCACGTATTCTTCTTCCTTGAAGAAGTGTCCAATTTCCAAGTAATTACCACCATTAGCCATTTCTGACTCTTCTTGCACTTCCCTTCTTGAGGTTTAACTGTGCAGTATTTCTTTAGGTTGGTATATTTCTGATCATCCAGCTGCCAAAAGCCATTAACAAAGGAACACTTTCATAATAGGTGAGAGCTTCTGACGTCTCCATTCTACTTCAGTGCATCCCTCACTTTCACCATAACAACGTTTCAAGTCAGAGATGACTAAAACTCCATCTACTATGTTTTTTTAAATAAGGTCTTCAGACACTTACAGACATTGGCACACCACTAGGACTGAAGCAAAAACTATTGCAGGGTAATCCCAAAGTACTAAGTAGGAAGAGAGTTCAAGACTGTCAGGGCTACAGATCACTTCTTGTCTCTGTGCCCACCCACGGGTGGAAAACCCGAGAGCTGACATTCAAGCACTGTTCATCTAAAGTATTTTCCCCTGGAATTTACAGAACCTATAGCAGAGCACTGAAAACAGACACCTGGGACAGCCACACTACACAGACTTCACTTTTTAAAAAGTACAAATGACACCAAGTTGGAGAGAGATTCAGAAACAGAATCAGCTTCTTGCCCCAAAAGTAGCACTCAGCAGGTGGCTAAGTGATTGCTACCTTTGGAGATAAAGGCTTTCATGAAAGTCAGGCAGCTTCAGAGACTAAAGAACTCCCCTTTCTCTGGGAGTAAAGGGGAAAGTTCTTAACGACTTGCATGACACTGGAAACACTTGCCTCCTACAGCAGACTGTTGTCACCAATCTCTCTAACATATGTGTCCTGTGGAGGGACAGAGGGTGAAAGGGCCCACAAAAAAGATGTTCAAGCCCTTTGCTATCACACTTCCAGAACATACTGTAACTTCCCTGTCAGGTCAAACAGAGCCTGCAAAACCAGTTTAATCATCTCCTTGGTTACTAATCTATTTCAGTGGTTCATCAAGCCAGTTCTTAACACAACATATTTCAGAATGTATAACTACATTTGAATGGCTACTGGCTATCTAGTTTACTACTTAGGTTTTTTTTTAGAAGAATTAGCAATCGCATTAAATGGGTCTTACTAAAAATAAGTCACTTACTACGAACTACACCTCAGCAATTTAACTGGATGAGCATCAGTGGTTTCTATTTCAGCAGCATCTGAAGTCTCAGCTGAATGAATTAAGTATAGGAAGAGCAAATTCCACTAGCAAAGTCCTGTGTTCCAAACACTGGATTTCAGTGTGACATTTACAGTGGAAGCACAGCAGTAAAAGCAAGCACAACAGATCCTCATGCAAGGCGAGAATTAGAGAAGAAAAATTTAAAGACACAAAAGTAAAGAAAATTCATCACAACACACAAAAACATGCAATGAGACAAGAACAGAAAGGCTGAGACAGAGATATCCATTTTCCCCCTCAAATGAGATTTTTGTGGTTTCTGAGCAAGGGCTTGGTTACCCTACTTGGTAGTGCACTAGTTTCTTAAAGTTAGAACTACGGAAGAGCAGAGGAAATCTCTTCTACATCTCACAATCCCTGTGCCTTCCACATCCTGCCTCCTCTGCGGTGCCAGGGTAACTGTTTACACAGCCTCACGATGAACCAGCAGCTCGTTTAAGATGGCTCGAAGTCCTTCTGCCCTGTTATTTTAACCCTGAATCAATACCCTGGGCCAATCCAGCATGCAAAAGCAAAAAGAATTGCAGCAGTATGACTGACAGTACCATGAGATAAAGTAGCCAAGGATAAAGAAAATAAAGCTGTGGGCAGCAGTGTCAGCTTAATGCCACAGTTTCAAGCACAGGTCTGTCACCTGCACCTGCCTCACCTGTCTTTAGGCAGACTTGGGGGATGGACACTACAGCAAAGCTGAACAACTGTGAGGCCAAGCACAATAAGTTCAACACCCAGTACAGCCTCACCACCCCTCTAAGGGTGGTATAACACAATTATGTTCATAAATCTGCAGCAACTCATGTGAACAGTTTCCCCCCTTAAATACTTAGTTTTGCAGCTAGACAATTTCCAACATTGTGAAGATTCTGCATCATAATTCAATGAAGAGCAGACAAGGCAAAGTAAAATCACCTTGTTTACAAGGGCCCAGCTCTCTGTGGGGGTGGTTTGCCTCCCTCCCTCCATTGTTTTTTTTTTTCGAGGAGGTGGCAGGGACACATTGCTACATGAAGAGAAAGTCTCCTGGAAAGGATTAGCCAGACGTCTCCTGGTTGGCTAAACCCCACAGAAAAAGCTGCAGCTTGTTTGGGTTGTAAGAAGCACAAACCAGGCAAGGGATTAGGTGTGAAAGGGGACAGCAACAAGGCTTGCTTTTAACAGGCATTTCAAATATGCCAGTTTCTAAAAATAATGCACAACAGTGCAGATACAGTACAGAAGCACACAGCAGATACTGTTTGTCAGCACAGATATCCTTCCAGCAGAACTGGAAGTCCTTGGAGGGTGAAAACACAACCGTGAGGCTTTTTGACCATAGAACAGATGGGCTGCTAGGAAAATTATATTAGGTTGGGGGAAATCTGGAGGCACCCCAAGAACTTTCAGATCATCAAGCCTAGAAATCAATTCAAGTTTGCCCTGCTACAGAATTGATTCCAGCAAGAACAGGCTGCCACCAAGATTACAACCAAAGACAGAAACTGAAAGGCCAGAAAAGAAAGTAAAGAGCAGGGCTAAGTACAAATCACAGTGAATTCTCAGTGAAGGATTATTCATTTACTCGGGGGATGTGTTGCAGCACACCAAATGAACGTTTAATCTGATGGAAGTTGGAAACTTTGTTACTGTTTTGCATTAGATTCTCTTCCCAGGAGGGCAGTTGACACCAAGAAGCAGTTTACATCTTATACAGAGCTTGCGATGTTTGTGAATTGTACAAGTACCTTCTTCATAATGTTATATTTTTAAAACCAGAAATACTAAAACTTAATACAAACATAAAGTTTTACTCAAAGCTGTTCCTCACGTTATTATTTTGGATAAGCCCATCTAATATGGCCAAATTAACATTAGAGTGCCCTTTTAAGTCTTTTAAGTCAACTGCAAGAATATGAAACTAGAGTAACACATTTCAACCTATATTTAACCAGTATTTTATCTGCATTACCTCATACATTATTATAGTTCCGCTATCTCCTTGCAGTATTTTAGCAACAACCAAAACCACAATGGGTAATTTTGTTCCATAAAACCTGTATGTTAACTATGCTTGCTTGACAACGTTAAGCAAACACACTGCATTTAAAAATACATTACATGCCTAGAGACCAGTTTTCATACATCTAAACCATACTCTAAGTTGGACAGTTTTCCACTATCCTCTGCAGAAACACTGCAGCATTAATTATGTTAACACTCACCAGACTGAAGTCTGGACCTTTACCATTATTACTACCATTAATACACGTCTGCTTCCCTTCACAACCAAATCACCTGCAGCATTTCTCTTTCTACAGCCTAGAAAGTTCTTAACCACAAATCTGCACATGAAAGTTCACTCTTTAGAATCAGTACAGACAAGAACGCAGTGGGCTGTACATGCTTTAATTCAAACGTGTGGGGGTTTTTTGTTTTAAAAGCGCACAATACAATCCCCAGCCAGAAATGAGAACTGAGGTGTCATTTATAAACTATTTTGAAGGCATCCAACACGAACAATATTCGGGTGGCAAAAAATCAAAGAAGTCCTCCAAATTCTCAGACCTTCCTCATGTGCACTTCACCTGTTGGGCCTCCAGCTCTGCGCCCTGAGCTCCCCCATTCCAGAGGCTTCTCCTTCCTCCCGCACGGCCCGAACCAGGCCCCGCACCCACCTCCTCTTCTCCCTCTGCGGGGCTCCACGAGGAGCCCGTTCAGGCAGCTCACGATTATTTCTGACACTGGAATAAGCAGCCAGATACCACCCAGACCACACGCCAGCTCACGTCCACCTCCGACCCTCGCCCTCAGAGGCCGCTCCCGATCCCAGCCCCCAGCCGGCTCCAACCGCTGCCCAGCCCGGCGCTCCCAGAACTTACCAGAAGAGCCTCCCCTCCCTCCAGGCCGCTCCGAGCCCNGCCTCTCCTATTGGCGGACAGCGCGCCCGCCCGCCCTACCTGCTTAACGTTCTGCGTTCTGATTGGTCGACGTCAACGCCGCTCAATGACCGGCCCGCCTCCAAACACGCCCCCAACGGCGCTGCCCTTCGTGGAGCACTGTTATTGGTTGGCGGCGTTGCAGGAAGTGGTGTGTGATTGGGTGGCTGGCGCAGGCCGTTGGGTGTGGGCGGGGTCCCAACGGGTCTCGGTCGGGGCGCGGCGGGGGCTGACAGGGCGTTGCGGGCGGTAGGGGGCGGTAAGGGCCGGCAGGGGGCGGGGCCAGCACCGCCTCATCCCCCCCCCCTCAGAGTTTAATACCCTCGTATTAAACACCGAATCCGCTTTCTGTCTTCTAGTTTTTTAGCTCCTTAAAAAAAGATTTTCAGGTTTTCCCGTCTATCCAGAAGATTCAGTGTGCCCCGTGGGTTTTTCTGCTCAATTACAAGCTGAGGGTTTAATAAGATGGTGAACAGGGACACACGCTCCAGTGGATTTGGAACATGGCAGTGCAGCTCAGCAGAACACAAGCTTTAGGCCGTGGTGGATTTCCAAAATGAGCATAAACTACTTCTGTAGAGGTGAAATACTTGTTAAACGCTCAGCATTTGTACAATGAACCAGTACAGAAACAGGGAAATGAGGAAACAACTGTCCCTGCTGTGCCAGGTGGGATGGAGAGGTCGAAGGAGGTGCTGAGTTTGATGGAACGGCTTCTCACAGCAAAATTAAACTTGTGGAGTCCTCGTGTCCCACTGCACGTGCAGCCGTGTGGGAAGGCAGGGAACATAGGCCCACGGTGAGGAAAAGAGGCTCCCTGTCAGTAATAGCACTTTAATCTTATCTCTGAGCTGCTCCAGCTGAGAACACTTCAATAGAAAGCTGTGCCTGAACCACCCAGTTTAAAGCGAACTCCTGTGTGGGCCGCGGGCTGCAGCCTGTTCCAGGAGATAGGAGATACTCTGTAGGAATACCAGATCCAATATTGCTAGGAGGGGCAGGAAAAAGTAAGGAAGAAAAGAGTGGTGTTTTTTTCCTTTGTAAACATAAATCCGTTTGGAGTTGATGCAATGAGTCAGCAGTGCAAGTATCCCCACAGAGAAAATTCCACTGCATTTGGACAATGCAAGCAGGGCCCCAGCGTTTAGAAATAAGGCTCAGCATAAATGAAATCAGCAAATCCCTTTTTGGACTGAAGTTTGGAATCAAACACATTTTTCCAGAAAGCCACCAAGCTGGCTCCTAAACCTCCCTATTGAGCTACACCCAGAGACTGAAGAGAAGACACAGAAAAACAAGCAGGGAAATACCCACAAACTACAGCAATAGCCACAAAAATAGCAGCACAGGAGATACCAAGTGCTTTAAATAAGAACCTAAAAACACCACTTTAAAGAGTAACAAAGCAATATATCTTGGCAAGCTCTCTCCACAATCTAGGCAAACCCCATTTTTCCACCAAATATCTTCCAAGCCCCTCTTTTGAAATACTTTTATTAACTCCAAGACAACTGCAGCACAGCGTAATATTCCTGCTGCAATCACAGAAGCACCAGGAAGTCAAATATACACACACCCTTGTCACGGGTGCTTCCCCTTTCTCTTCCACCCTTTCCTAAAGGAGAAAACATTCCTTCCTTTTACAACCTGCTGAATCATGGCACAGGCAGGCAGCCCTGGAGCTGGCTCCTGCTTGTGCTGCTTTGTCACTTAAGGGACTGAGCAGCATAAGTTAAAAAAAATAAAAAGAGAAACTGCTAAAAGCATATCCTCTGCTGGGATTTTTGAGATGTTTGAACTTAGATAAAAGGAATACAAAATCAACACAAGAGAGAGAGATAATCCCGAAGAAAAACAAAAAAGATGAATAAAGGAAACAGAAGAAACATGCAGAGATTTAACTGCTTTGGCAGCTGAGAAGGTGATATTTTTAGACTCTGGAGTGCCAGGGTGTGGACGACGAAAGAAAGACCATGGCAGATCCCACACAGCAAACATGACATTGTCAAGGAAAAACATTTCGGTGTGTTCAGGCTTTATTGAAGTAGATTTTCCATGTTCTACTGACAAACACTTTGGGAGAGTGCTGTTCTCTGACTTTGTGAGCAAAGTTGGAAAGGCAGTGTGGCGAGACTGGCAGAGCCTGAACATGCACAGCTCAGAGGTGAGAGGCAATTCTCAGTTTAGAGTTTTTAAGTGCTCTACAGCTTTGAATGGTTGCATTTTGATTAACTTTTCTTGCCCTCAGTGTAACCAGACAGAGAAACTTCCTAGTAGTACATCTTTTCAGACTCATCTCCTCTGGAAAACTGGCAAGAAGTGAGTGGAAAATCCAGCAGGCCAGAGTGGTGGGACATGAGGGACACCACACTGGCAGAGAGCAGGCAGTCAAGGCAGATGACCAGCAGGAGTACACTGACTTTTGCTCTTTCAAACTTTGAACTGCAGGAGGGAAGACAAGCTCACATCTCTGTACGGGGCAATGTCCATGTGCCCTGCTATGCTTTCCATGGAAAACACATTTCTTTACAACGACACCTCTGGAGAGCATGCCTGAGAAAAGGATGAGAAAAGACACATGGACATTATAAAAACAGGAGGGGGAGAAGTGTCTAAAAAGGAAATTGGAAATCCTGCCATTTTCAGAGCTAATAAACATGAATGTAAGAAGTCTTAAAAATTAATTGTAATAAGATAAGGCAAATAAGTACAAGACAAAAAAAACAATAGAGAACCAGTGCACTCCCAGATGGATGGGAAGTGACAGACAGACACATTACTGAGGGGGAAGAAGGTAACCCATCCACCTGATACTATTTGCACAAACTGGGAAGCTTCCCCATGAACATGAATTTTACAGAAAACTTCTGACACCCAGAAACTCAGAGCTGCCCAGACTGCCAATAAAGACTGCCCATAAGGACTGGACATAAGATAAGGAAATCCTGATGGATTCCATGGGTTGCACACAGCTCTCCTGGCTCCCTCAGGCATTGCACCAGTTTGCTGGGCACCGTTTTGTTCCCACTGTGCCCCCTTCAACCAGTTCTTTCACAGACCAGAGGTAGATTTGCCTGAGAGTGACCTTAAAGTATTCCCACAATTGTGTACTCCTCGTTCAGACAGACAGAAAGTCCAGAGTCCCGGGGAGCCTAGGGCTGGAAAATGCATGCCTGCTGCATCATTACAGGGCACCAGCATTGCTGCCTCTACACCTTTCACATCTGGGACACCCAGGAGATTCAGAACTCAACTACAGCACCAATATGCCATTCAGATTAGGATTAGGGTTAGGGTTGCATTAGGGGTAGGGTTAGGGTTGGAGTTCAGAGAGCCACAGAGCCTACAGCTCCAGGGACACTGTTTCTGGGAAAGGCATGGCAGGAGGATCACAACGGGCCACCAACCTTGCAGCCTCAACACTTTTCCAGGCTGGGCCACCCATGGCCATGGGGACCCTCAGGGGCAGCATCAGGGTGCTGTTCTGCTTAGGCTTAGGGTTCAAAAAGCCAGAAAGCCCACAGTGCAAGGGATACTGGGGCTGCCAAAGGCTGCCAAGGGGACCACAGGAGGCTGCTAATGACTCGGGCCAGCTGCTGAGATGGGGACCTCAGCCACAGTGTCCTCAGGCCTCAGGCTCAGTGTTAGAGTTCTGAGAGCCCCAGAGCCTACACCTCCTGGGACACTGGGCCCAAGAGGCTCACACTTGAGGGATTTTTATCTGAGCATTGGGTCAATGCACACAACAGGAGTTATGTTGTTATGCTGAGTTATGTTGTTAACTCCTTAACAGGAGTTAAGGGAAATGCTGTTTACCCTTTGTGTTTAAATACATCATCCTCTGACCAGCTAAACACTTGCCTGCAACAACAACAGGCTGCCACCACCTTGGTGTTCTGAGGCAATGCCCAAAACTTCTTGCAAAGGAGAAAACATCTCTATCCCCACAGCTTGCTTAGAGCCAGAGCACAGAGAGGGGCTGTGAGTGCTATTAACAGCAAGGCTCAAAAGAAGGACACTGTGCTGAAACAGTCTTTCCACTTGAGCTCATGCATTTCAGAACCACTGGGGCTGATAGTGACTGACAACAGCTGCTCTCCCCCAGCTGCTCATGGCTCCAGGATAATTCCTCTACAACCAGTGTCCCTACAGCAACACAACTCACCCCTGTGTGTGGGTACCACCTTGCACCTCGGCAGCTGGGAGCTGTCTGGCTCAGGGCTTGTTGTTTGTTTGCTTGTTTGTAAGCAGTTGTTTTTCCAAGGAAGCGTTTGTTTGTTTTGAGGAATAAAGAACATTTTCAGTTCTCAATGATCAGGTTTCCAAACATCTTAAGTTTTGACAGACTGCTTGAGTCTGATTAATGGCAACTGAAATGACAAGGAAGGGGAGGGGAGGAAAGGGGAAGGAAGGAGGGAAAGGGAAGAGAAGGGAAGGGAATTAATGAGTTGGCCTCAGCACAGTGCTCCCCCTTGGCAGCTGCCTGCCTTCCCCACCACGTCCTCTTAAAAAGCAGGCGAAATCACAGCAGAGCTGCTGCATTCCTGACATGCCATGTCAGGAATGTCAGGAAGGCCACCTCGAACCCCTGGCCCGTCCTAATCCCAGTTTTCTGAAGTCAATAAACAAGGAATTAGCAGCACTTAACTCAGTAACCTCTCCGGACAGGCCACTCTCCCATTTGCAGTCATCAGCTTCTGGACCTGAAGAGGCTGGATAACAGAAAACAAACATTTCACTCATTTTAGTGGGTCTTTGTCTGTGTCTCACCAAAAAACCTCATCACTCTCTTCTTTTAAAGACAGAAACCCAGATGTGGTCGGTACTCTGCATGCTGGCTTTTGATCCCTATTTTTTACACTTCTCTACTGTTTTCACTTAAATCTTGCATGTGGTTTCACACTGAGCCTGTTTCTCTTTATATTACCAGCATGCCATCTCCATGTGTCTTCCTTCTGTGTGCTCGTGTGGCTGTGCCACGGCTGGAGTCAGGCACTTGTCCCAGCTGAAAGAAAGTCAGCTGAAAGACACATCTACCTCTGCTGGATTAGCAGAACTGGTTTTTTTAGGAGCAGTACAGGTGTAGGTATGCTTGAACAATTTGTGAAACTGAACCTCTAACACCCAGTGCAGCTGCTCATGGAGGCAGGTTGGAACTGAACTACTCCACTGTCAGTCAGAATGAGCCAGGTGGGACATATCTCCTATTCAGTTGCCCATGACATGGAGCCTCATCTTCTGGGTGATGGCCCAGATGGAAAAGGAGCTTGACCTCCTAAATTGCCATCAAGAGTAAGTCAGTAATCTGCAGGAGGGACTTGATTCTGAGAAACAACCCTTCCAGGGAAAAGCTCTTCCCAGAAACAGCTCCTTCCCCGTTGTGTGTGAGATGTGAGGAGAAGCACATGCCCACAGGGAGGGTCACAGCACAGCTGCACTGTGGCCACGGTGGCTGCAACCAGCCAGCAAGGATTTCATGAGCACCCACTGTATCCCAAATAACCACTGGGAGCTGCAGGGTAGAAGGACTTGGCACATTTACCTCCCTCTCCCAAAACAACAGCAGTCCTGCAGAATTCCTGCTCAATGGGGTGATCCCTGCCAAGAGGGGTCACGGTCTGTGCTCCCTCCAGGAGGGTTTCAGCAGATGGTAGGGCAAGGTAAGCCTGTGTGTGCTGCAGGTTTATGTCTATTTCTCAGTTAGAACATAAATTTGTCATTAATACGGTGAAAATACTTCCCTATAAACGGAAATTATATAAGAGCCATTTCCTGACACCAGCTTCTAACTAGGCTCACAAACTCACCAGGGTCCCTGCAGTCACCAGCAGCTCCCCTGGCTGGTCAGAAGTGCTTTGTCCCCACTGCCCCACCACAGCTGGGTTTGGATCTCTGAACCACAGTGGTGTCTGCTTTTCCTTCCACTACTTGGGGTGTCTCCTGACCTAAGTGTGCCTGCCAGGAAGGTGACCTGTGTACCCACAGAGAAGTTCTGCCCCAAGGAGTGGCCAGAAGATCTCCAACATGTTCATCCCAGGATCCCTCCCTTTGCAGGCAAGACACCCCTTCCTGCACCGGGAGGACTGCAATGCCCACAGGTAAAGCATCACCAATGTATTTGCTGCCCTGTGGCAGCTTCTGCATCCCAGCCCCTGGACTCCATCCTCACGTTCCTGTTCTGATGTTTTTGTTTTCCTGTCTTCTATAGTTACTGCTCAGAAAAAAAAAGGTTGATGTACATTTATTTTCCAACTAAAATTACTCTCTCTCTCTCCCGTGCTTTCCTAAGGACAGCAAAGGGAGCTGGACGAGGAGACTATAACCAGGCAGGTCATAGTGGAGGGAGAAGCTCCTTCTGCTGTTTCTCCAAGAGGCAGGTCCTGCCAAACACCCGCTGTTCCCATCCGCAGCTCCCCACTGCCTTCTGGTGGCAAAAATGCACTATGGATCTCCTCCCAAACCGGCGCCAGGTACTTGCACAGGGTATGTGGTTTGGGGCCCTGTCTCTCACCTTTCCTGGCCTTGCCTGTCCTCCCCTCTCTGCAGAGCCACGCTGAAATTCTGCCTCTTTTCTGCAGAAAAAGGCTCTATTCTGATCCAGGAAGGAAGAGGATAAACAAACCCTATGTTTTGAAGGATCCAACTGTGCCTCCAGAAATAAGACATGTCTCTAACGCTTCTATGCCTTGCAGGAGTTCCCAGCTCCTGGCAGCCCTTTGCCAACATCCCCAAAGAGTTCAGGAACCTCCAAGGCCCCGGATGCCCAGTGTCGGAAATGGTGCACAGACTTCCATCCCTGGTTGCTGGGAGCAAAGCAGCCAGGAGTGAAGGGCTTATAGGATTTGCTGCTGCTTGTATTTGTGATAGACATCTCCTAGGAAAGGATTAGTGCTGGGACCGGAGGTGGTTCCTCAGCTGCCTGGCGGGAACAAAGGGTGTGCCAAGGACTTTATCACTGCCGGAGTGCCCGGCTGCCAAGGCCCAGGGATGGCAGTGAGTCGGCACAGATGTGGCAGCAGGATGAAGAGCAGGACCATGGTGAGCCCCTGCTTCCAGCCCATTGTGTGGAGCACTGTGCAGTGAAAGCAACATCAGTGGGGCCAACCTGGTAATACTCCAGAATTTTCTGTGGGAATGGTTTTGGGTGTCTCGCATTGCTGTGGCTGGCAAAACCAAAATAACATTACGGTGCTGTGTGTATTCCCTCCTTCGTTTGAATGGTTACAGAAGAAAATTTCCTTTCATTCACTTGCTGTCAGTCTGAACTCTTGCCCGAAAGCACCTGGTAATGGGCAGAAGGTGTGCACTGTGGAGATGTTCTGGAGGTTTCTTTCAGGAAAATGTCTATGTTTATATTGTATCTGACCCAGGAGGTCCCTGAAGTGTAGGGTGAATCTGAGGCACAGCCTGTGGTGCCCATATTATCTTTGTAATAGGGATGGGAAGCCAAGGCTGTCCACACCACTGGCAAGCACCCACAAGATCCCTGAAGCCCCAGCTGGCATCAGACCAAGGGCTCTAGTTCATGACAAAGTGGAGACAAGGGACCTGTTGGCTGTGTTAACACCAAACATTTCTGCCCATCCTGACTCATTCCAAGGGAATAGTAGAGCCTGTCCTCTAAGCTTACCTACTGAGTTTGGGCCTTTCTGCCACTGCTTAGTGTTAGTTCAGAAATCAAAAAACCTTTTTCAAAGCAGATCTAGGCAAGAACATGTCAACCAAAGTAGATGTCAGTGAGAATCGGAAAGCAAATGGCATGAGCTTTTGGGACCTCACGTGCACACTGTGAGGTATGAACTGGACTTTTGAGTTTTGGGTGTGGCCATGGGGAAGAGGGGGCAAGGTGCTCACCCAGGCCCAAAAGTCCTGGCCTTGGTCAGAAATGAAAAGTAGAGATTTCATTTCCTCTCATGAAATGGGTTTTCTTCCAGTTCTGAGGAAGGGGAGTGATCAGTGTAGCCCGAAGGGTGTGATGTTCTTGCTCTTCTTTACAGTCCTGAGCTTGGCTTCATCTCAGTTCTCAGTGCAGCTGATTGGAAAGCTGAAAATTTTTAAAAGCCTCTAAATGTGGCCATTCTAACAATGTTTCTGGGGAAAATGGTGAGTCTGGAGTTGAGAAGCAGCACTGTTGCTTGTGTGCATGTACACCAAGCAGTGCAGTATTACCTGTAGAGCTGGGAGAGGCAGAAACTTTCTAGTGTAGAAACCTGAGGGACTGTGGAGGTGGGGATTTATTTCAGAACTGGCTGGCTATTAAAGCAAGCAGAAGCTGGGGGATGCAAGGCTTCCTTTGATATATGGGCAGATAGGGAAATGAAGGTAGTCTAATCAGTCATAGAAATGCTTGGCATGAGAGGGAAAGGGATGGTTAAAGTTACACAAGCAAAACATGACAACATTTGCTTTCATTTTCAAGTCAAGTCGCTCAGAGTTAGATCTCATCACTTGAGACTTGAATTAGTTATGGGCCAAGTATTATAACTGAAAGAAATAGATCAAATTATAAAGGCAGGCTGCTACTAAGCTCAATGAAAACTCGAGAGAATGAGGGGGAATGAAGAGATATATCTGATTAAGATTAATAAAAATATGAGCTGTGTCTTAGGGATGTTCTCAAAAACAAATTCTAGACTTAAAAATATGGTGCTCAATATTTCCATCCAGAAACTGAACTGGGTAAGAGCTTGAATTCTTTCAAGGTGTGCTCACCCTCCAAGACAAAGAGGCTGAGCTGCCTTCTCATTTTGACTTCATTGAGACTGTGAGTTATAACTATCTGGTGCATATTAAACAAGCTCACTATTTTGGTTTTACACTTCCAGTTAATTTCTTTCTTTGATTTTAAATGTTTCCCCATTAGACTCTTCTTTTTGCAAATGCATATACGTGGAACTGGAATCAGTCACTGACTTACTTTGTAGAAGCTCAACATTTGTTTCCTTAATTATTTTAATCTAAGATTTTGTTCTGTGAACTGGAACATTTTTAATCTCTCCATCAACTCAGTGACAAGAGTCTTTTCTTTTGTTTCTGCTGGACAACCCCCATGCAAGGTAAAAGTGGGCTGAGTTGTGAACTTTCTGCAATTCTAGATAGATTTTTGTAAGAAGATGTTTTCTGATACTTTTTTATGAGGCAGCAAAAAGAATCAGAAATCCTCCTCCCTTTATGAATATAAAGATATAAATCTGAGGCAAACTCAAAAGTCCCCCAATTAAATTTAACATGAAATTTGTTTCTAATTGTTTACTATTTTTTTAACTGCTTAAAAAACAGGATTGGCTTTACAGGTCTTCATCTCTTTTATACATATACATATACATATACATATACATATACATATACATATACATATACATATATATATCTATATA
>WEIV01004835.1:188477-205363 GCA_013390005.1 Calyptomena viridis
TGAATATATATAAAAAATCTGTATATGTATAAAAATTTATATGTAATAAAATATACATAATAAAAAATATATCTGTATATATCTGGTTAGGAAACCCTATATTTAGGGTAATAATATCACTGCTACAAGAAATGTTAAATATTGAAAGGATTCATCATTAAAGGACTTTGGGAGAAATTTGAACTGATTTTCACTGGAGTAAAAAAAAGTGCTTTACAGATAGTATCTGACCAGGTTAATCTATTGTAAATATTGTAGCTCTGAAAATTATAGGTGGAGATTTTTCTGTTTGCATTGCTAATAACCTAAACACTGGTCCCTGGTAAGTTCAGTACCACCAGACTGGATTCATTTTGGATCTCTGAAATGTGCTGAATGAAAGCACTAAATTGTGATGTTAAAGGATGATGACCTGGACCCCCTTTCTATCTGTCTGTCTGTCCTGGCTTCCCAGGACACAGCCCCTTGCTCCCTGCCTCTGAGGGCCAGCACCCCAATATCTGGGGAAGCTGAAGTTGCTCAGAAGGTGCTGGAAGACCAGTGGCAGGATGGGTACCTGGTTCCAGTGGCACCTCTGGGACTGCTCTTAGCCCAGCTTTGCAACCCAGGAGCTGAGACAGAAAGGGAAAGGCTCAGAAGGAGCCTCCACTTCTGGTACCTTAAATGGTGCCTCCCAACTTGAGATGCTGGGGGTAGGAGTTGTCTGCCCTTGCTGGGGGACAGCAGAGCTGGGACAGCCTTCATGCAGCATCTGTGCTCCATGTGAGGCCAGAGGAGTTGCACTCCTGTAGCACATTCCCCAGGGACCAGCCGAGCCCAGCTCTCCCCACAGCTGCCAGCACTGTGAAGTACACACAAATCAGCTTGACCTTGACCAGGCTCTGACACGCAAAGTCTACAACAAATGATGGCCAATAACCAGAAACTGGTCTGCTTCCACACGTATCTTACCCCCATGACATATAGTTGCTGCTGTCTCCCTGGTCCTGTGCCAGCATTTCTCCTGTTTCATTTCTCCTTCGGAGATGGGAGAAGGAACGGGGTCTATTTGTTTTCCCCTGGTTTATGTGTCCCTGGCAGGCTCCTCACTCTGCACTTGCAGCCTCGCAGCTGCAGCACCGTGTGTGCCCCTGGCCGGCAGCAGCCCCAGTACCTGAGCTCTGAGCTCTGTTCCCTGCCCAGCACATCACTCGGGGCATCTCCTGGGGGCGTGACAGAGGGAGAGTTAAAGGAACAAGAGTTCAAACGATGGCCTGCTCTAATCCACAGCATTTGCTTTTGCTTAATTCCAAAGATATATTTCAAAACTTTTTGACACTGCTGACGTCAGAGGAGCTTTACAGAAACATCCATCTGTCTCCTATCACATCCTGCCCATAACCCTGACCCGCAGCTCAGCCAGGCAAACACAGAGGGTGAGACCACACACTGTCCAGCCATTGGCATGGGACAAGGGGTGATGCCCAAGGAGAAGCTCTTGCAAGAGCAGAAGGTGCTGGGGGTGTAATGTATGCTGTAAACTTGCAATTTTCCCCCCACATTATGGGATAATAGTAAGTGCATGTTAACATAAGAGCTGCCAAAGATGTCTGAAAGGCTTGTTTGTCCCTCTGAGAAGGGAAATCCTCCCGCTCCCTCCCATATGCACTTAATTGCTCCAGAGATTTATTGTTCTTTGAGCTACTCATAAGTGAAGTTGCTTTTCGTGCATTGTTCCTTTTCGTTTATTTGCTATTTCCAACATTCTGCTGAACAGGGAGTAGGAAAATGGGCAAAACACAGGAAAAAGACTTTCCGTGTGTGACAATAACACAAGACAAGGCAGGGAAAGACATGGATTTCATTAGTATTTTTAACAGATGTTGATCATAAAAGAAGGAGTATTATTCATTTGCATGAATCAGTGCCTTTTGATGACAGGTTATGGGGAAAATTTTGGCATTGCTTTTGTCCTGATGTGCCTTCTGGTCAGATTTAATGCATACAGATAAAGCTCACTAAACTCCATCAGAAGAAAGCTTTAGAAAAAAATTCTCCAAACTACCATAACTTAATGAGTTTCTATACTCATTTATGTAGTTTTCCAAAAACTCAGCTTTCCATCTTGATTTTTAGAAAATTACTTTTAATGTTTTTCCTGTTTAAAGTGAAGCTCTTCACTCTTACCCAGATGAGGAACTCTATAAGAACCTGCTCGTCATGGTCCTCCATGCAGTAGCATTGAAGCAGCCCAGAGATGGGTTAACCCCTTAGAAATTTTGCTATAACTAAATATTTGAGAACACTTATGTGACCTCTTTGACCTGTCATAGATATATAAATTTCAGGAATATCTATCTGAAATCTATCTCTCTGCAGGAACAGGCTAAGGCACATCTCCAATATATACTGAAGATGAACATCTTAGGAGGACATGGTAATTCTTGCCATGCAAAGTTTTTACAGTTATTTCAAAATGCAGAACCCAGCACACATTTCAGAACTTCCAGGAGATCTGAGCCAGCTTGTGCCTTGCCAGGAGCCCTGGTGGGAAACTGCCTGCAGCTGTCCCCACTTCCTAGGAATACATACCCAGCAGTGTCTTCCTAAGGGGTGAAATAATAAATCGGCTTTTTCTTGCTATATTTTTAGCCTGCCCTTCCTTTTAAGGCCTCAAAATCGAAGAACTCTCGGGAAATCTCAACTTATGTTGGCCCGAATTAACAGAAGCTTCCACATGCATGAGAGATCAGGAGAGCACATCCCTGACCCCACCCCAATAAGGAACAGACTTGAACAGACTGAATCGCTTGGGACTGAGTTCTCTTTCTTTTGAACTGGAAGAACAGATCCTCTGGGAAATTCCTTTGAATGAGCCCTCCCATCTTTTTTCTGTGTGGCTGTTAGAAAAACAGTAATTTTCCTCGCAAGCAGTGCCAGAGTCACAGATTTGGATGTACTCAGTGGCTGCAAAAGAGTTTGAAGGGAAAGGAAGCACAAATATGATCTAGATTAGAAAATACTTCTATATTTGTACAATTGGATTGGAAGGGCAAGGCGCCTTCATGCTTCACAGCTGAGGGGTAAGTCACTCATCTGCAAAATGTTCCCCCTTCCACTGTCAGGAAGCTCTGGGGCCATTGTATGCTCCTGAAATACATTTCTAGGGGATGTTACTGCAGGTGATGTTGCTGGACTCAGCCCTGCTCTGCTGCTCGTGGTGAGTAACAGGTGCTGCAAACTCTGTGGATGTTTAAAACTCCTCTAAGCTTTTTGTGTTGATTATTTTTCTTCCCAAGGTAATTTTTTATGCCTGTTGGTGTTTAAGTCCTGCTTCCAGTGTTTCCCTACTATGGTAATTAGGAGGCAGAAAGGATTATTGGCTGCAAGAAGTGGCAGAAGCAAGCATGGGCAAGGAGAAATGCCTCCAATCATGACTCAGTGGGAGGTGCAAGGACTTTGGTCCTTGCCTGTTCGTGCAGAGCCACTCACACGGTGTAACCTGCAGTGCAGTGCATATACTGGGGAGTGGGAGGCAGCATTTCGGTAGCTCCTGCTCAGCAAATCCACCCCAAGGTGCACCTGGGACTGCAGGACTTGCCTTTGAATAGGAGGAAATTTGGCCGTGTCATCTTTGGAGGGTGAGGTTTTGCGATGTGCTGTGGTCTGAGGGTGCTGGGGCTGTCCACCAGTGACACACCGAAGGGTGTTTGGTGCTGGGAGGAGGGTACTTGTGCCTGTTCCTTGCAAACACTGAGTGAGAATAGAAAAAAAAAAACAAGTTCTGATGGTGAGAACCAGGGACAAGGAAAAGGTGCCCTTTAAGAGTTTAAAAATAGCTTGAAAAATTATGCGTATGAGGGAGGGAGAAGGAGGGGAGAGACATCTGTGCTTGTTTATTCATTCATATTTCTACTGGCCTTTATGATGAGACTGTGCTAGATGATGATAGTGGAAGTATTTTGCATCTAATGATGATCTGAGGGCGGGAGTGCTCTGTGGCAGCCTGTAGAGCTCCACTTGGCCCAGATTCCCTTGCACTGCACTGTCACCTGATGGAGGTTTGATATTTGGAGAAATATTAAGCTGAGGCATTGTTATAGCCATTTTGGGTGCCTTTATGCCATACAAAGAGGCAGAAAACCAGAACCAGCATATTGCTTCTTAGAAAATCTGTGAAGGACATCAGGCATACAGTGTGATTCCTGTAAACTGCTTTAATATAATTTTCTGTAATAGTGGTGTTCAGTGATCACTTTGTTTTTACTTGCTTTCCTTTTTCCCTGGTCTGATGGGAGAATTCTTCAAATAAAGGGAGAGGAAGGAAACTGCTGCTAGACAGGAATTAGCTAAGTGGGTGGTATGTGAAAACATCATTTTCCTTTTGCTATGTCCTGATGAATTCCACAGGTTTTTCCCCACACGGAGCTCTCTCTCATGTTTACTTTCATGAGAATACATTGGGCTGAGGATTGATCAGAAGCCTGAAATGCACAGCTCTCAGTCTTTCCAGTACAAGAGCCAGCTCTGAAACCCTCTGGGTGTCTGACAGTCGTTCTGCAGGACTCATCCCCAAATAAAGTATCACTGTGCAGTACAGATCTAGAGACTTTTTATACTTTATCACATCCTATCTTACCATTGCAGGGTTTTTCATGCAGGGACTTTATTCAATGCTGACCCAGTGTCATGGCCATGTCATTCTCCATGCCCAACACATGCTATCCAGAGTCTGTGTGCAGGGATGTACACAGGGATGGGTACCTGGAACACTGCCTCTCCTGATGCTCTGCTGGGACACTACAGCCCAACCGAGGCTGTGGTTTCTCATGCAGCATCAGCGAGAGGACCATGCCTTGGCCTTTGTTCTAAAGCAGATGCCCCGGGGGGAGCAGGTTACCGGGCTTTTGAATTTTGTCCATCCATTCAGCTCCCAGTTCGCTTATCTTTCACACATTCACGATCTGCTTTTCCACTTCCTCATCACTCATTCTTGGAAAGGTGGGGGCAGGAATGGAAATACTTCATTAGACCTGTCTCCACTTGTCTCCATTTCCACATTCATATGGTAATGGTCAAGTCAGACTCTTCCTGGATGTAAGTACCACAGACTGAATCTTCCATTTGTTCAATTAGAATAAACCTGTGCTGCCAGCTACCACCACCAACTGCCACATCAGCAAGGACTAAACCTGGACAGAGGAGCTTCTGAGCAAGAAATCAGGTTTTCTAGGGTTTGGAAGGGTCAATATGTTGGATCAGATTCATCTACTGGCTGCTGTGACAGTCCTGGGAGTCCTGGAGCAAGGTAGGGACCGTCGGATGCACATGCTCAAATACTTCCTGGGTCAATCTACTGCAACTCAACTGATTTTCTTTCATTTTCATATTTAAAGTCTGTTGTTGCACTGGCACTTTGCTGCCTTTCAGACAGTGAACTGGTATCTTGTCTGGGTTATGAAAAGTATGCAACCAAAGGAATGCCTGGGGAGCCCTTCCTTTGAATTGACCTACCTCCTCCATTCAGAAATTTCTTCGTTGATCTTTCCCCCTACAAGCATGTAGAATTTTTCTTTGGGTTTACAGCAGATCCCGAAGTGTGTGTAGACATGAGCATACAAAGAGCTCTGCCATGGGGAAAGGTGGAAGAATGTGCTGTGGTGGATCACATGGGAAATCTCCCAGCCATGGCTCTACATTGCATGACAATTAAATTCAGTGTGTGGGTGACTTATCTGTGGCATCAGTTCCATCCCTACTTAGCTGCCAGGATTTGGAAAGGGAAAAAACCTAAAAGATTGGAAAAAATGTAAAAAATTGTGAGTTACAAAGTGCATCAGAATTGTGTAACAATTCTTATGAAAATGACAATCTGTTGATTACACAAGAGAGAGAGCAGTTAACACTGATGATACATGACAGGAAACTCTTTGCTTCAAGGTTGCACTGGGTCATTCCTTCTTATCTGAAAGGTATCTGGAATTTTGCTCTAACTTTCTCTGCTATCTGGGGTTGTGGGGTTAGGAGGAGCCTGCAGATCTTTTCCCCCAACCTTTGCCCATCTCCTGACCTCACTGATCACTCAATTAAGATCTCCTCATCACAGGACTGATCACTGCTACTTTTCTCTCTTTTGCTGCAGCCTACTTCTTCCTCCAGGTGATCTATGCTAGGAGGTCGTTTGGCATTTCACCACCAAAAATCTCAGGCCCACCTGAATTTGAGAGGATCTTTCGAGCACAGTAAGGAACTCCTATGTGATGTTTGCCAGATCTCATGTGTAATGGCACTGCCTTTCCTCTGTTTTGCCATTTTTTTCTCAAGACTGTAACTCAGCAGTTACTCAACTCCCTCAGTTAATTAATGGGTTGAAGAGTCAACATCAGGGTTGGGTTGGCTCTTGAGTCCTAAACCAACCATTGCTGATAGAAACCACACAGGAATCTCTGCTGTACACTAAAGGGCTGCTAAAAACATAGCTCTTGGTGCCTGAGACTTAGGCTGGGTTTAGCCAAGTGGTGTCCAAACCTCACGCAGCCCTGCTCTGAATCCTGTTCACTGGGAAGGATAAACTCCCAGAAAGATCTCAGCTTGGGCTGGGCTGGGGATAGCCACAATCCAGCATCTCTGCCTGACTTCTGTGCTACGGCTGCAGTAGTGGGGGAGGCAGAGAGGGAGGAGCTTCCACTTTTGCTGGAAAACAAACGACAGGGCAGCAGGAGGAGGATCCCCTCAGCCATCGCTTTCTCTGCTCCTTCACCGGCCTAAACTCAGCCTCGTCCAACATCTTTTGGCCCTACTGTGTCTTTGGGGGGGTGGAGCATGGTGTACAGGCAATCCAAACAGCTCTGTGCTCCCCTGCATGAAGCCCAAGCTCCTCTGGCTTTGCCTCCTTGAGGGACAGACCTTCCCTGCAGCTCGTGGCTTTGGGGTATTGATAGCAGGGCTTGAGTTGTGCCACCTGGGAAGGGGCAGTGGGTGTGGTTCAGAGAGCCTTTCTGCACACAGTCTGACCTGGGCATGTTTTTCCTAATTTCCTGTGCCCTGGAGACCCAGTTCCTTCCACTGTTTATTTTCTGTGAATAAAGCTGAGACAGGAACTGTGGGGAAAGGTGCAAGCCTGGACACTTCTTATGGCACCATCAGTTCTAAAAAACAACAGCCTCCAGCATCTGGAAACTGCTAGGTGAACCAAAAAAAGGAAGAGCTTCCTCCTTTCCCTTGTTTATGACCTTCCTCTTTCCTGCAGGGTGAACTCCTCTGAGTATTTTCCCATTTTTCTGGCACTTCTGTGGCAGGCTGGGCTCTTCTTCCATCAAGGTGAGACTATCTCATTACCTGGTTTGTCACTGGGTCTGTTCCCCTGAATGCTGGCTCAGACTTCAGGGCCTCCTCACCTTCTGAACAATCAGTTAAGCAGTAATTCTGTCTCTGAGGGGAGGGTAGAGCCATAAGATTCTGTATCTTATTCCTTCACTTTGGGCTACCTCCGTGGCTCCAAGTAGCTCTAAAATGCCTTTGGAGATTATCATTGTGATCTCTCAACCACAGGTCTGGCTGCAGCCTTGGGTCTGCTCTATCTCTACGGCCGCTACTGCTACTTTGTGGGATACAAGGCATCATCTTCAGAAAGGTAAAACACCTCTGCCAGCCTGGAGCATGTGGTAACCCCTGGGGAGCTGTATTTGGGAACATAGTGTACTTTGGGGAAGCTCAGGACTCCTGGATGCTTCGGGGTGCCTGCATGACTCAGCTTTGTCTCTGAGGCACAACGTGGGCATGGATACAGGGCTGGGGGCAGCTACACAGATGTATGTCAAGGCTGGAGCTGTCCTGAGCCCTTTCAGGGGGTTGTGTGCTGCCTTAAGGAAGGAGCAGGGCACAGGACCCCATCCAGGGGGCTGGGGACAGCCAGGAGCTGCCTTTCCACCTCACTTCTGCAGAGAGGAAGGGACTATTCCCAAGCAGGGTGCACGGGCTCAGCAGGCTGCCTCTCTTCCACCAGGCTCGCCCCGATGTACTTTTCCACTGGCATTCTCTGGATTCTCATTGCAACATCAGCCCTGGGCATCCTGCATTCCTTGCTCTCTCATTACTTGGGGCTGAACATCCTCCAGCTCCTCACAGCATGACCCACTCCTCCATCCCTCATCGGTGTCCTTGCCTTGGAGTCCTGCTCCTTCCTGCCCTCAGTAACAGACCAGCTGCAACTTGCACAGCCTCCAACAACAAATCCACCCTCACCTGAGCTTTCATCACCTCCCTCCTCACTGCCTAGCACTGGCATGGACTTCTGAGCTCTTCAGGAGGTACTTTCCTGAAGTACTTTGTGTTCCATATGTGGGAGCTCCGTCATGTGAAACAGCAATGATCCAAAACAAGGAGAGTTTTAGGAAAACTGGACACATAAGAGCAAACTCTTCTCGATCTGAGTTTCCCAGTGAGCTGTCCCAGGGAATTGCCATGTGTTCCCTGTTCTCCAGTGGTTCTGCCATCAATCCAGGCACCAAATAAGGGTTCATGCCAGTTTTCCAAGACTCACACCTATTAAAGGCATTTGTTTGGAATCAGATGTGGTCTGAGGCATAACAAAAGAGGTGAGGAATAAACAGGAGCAGCCACCAACTTGTGCAAAAGTCTGTTACTGACCTCATGCTGCTTATCAGCCATTGGCCATGTGCAATGCTGTTGACTGGACTGCTCAAACTTATCACTACTGCTGTGTGTGACTTCAAACACTGCCCGGCAACATGCTGCACAAATAAAATGTCACTGAATTTGCTGTTCCAGGTGTCTCTTTGTGAGTCTGCAGCCAGCAGAGAACAGAAACATGAGTGTTTGAGCACCAGGCAGCTGCCTTGGTTTCCCTGACATGCAGTCCAGTGCAGCCTCCAACCCTGTGTGCCATGGCAGGAAAGCTCTGAGGAGGGAGAAGCTGATTTTCAGAGATGCTGAGCTCGTGGATTGGGTACTGAGCTACTCAGCACCAAAAAGTGGTTCCTGGTGGATATTTTACCCAGTGCTCAGGTCCCACTCAGGTATCAGAAAGGGCTAGATTTTCACATGAGTCCAGCATTCACAACACTGATGCTTTTGGCCACTGGTGCCCTCATGTTAGTGACTCAGCTCAGGAAACACCAGCGATGCTCCATGTATCATCATAGGGGGAATTCACACCAAACCCAGAGAGTGCAAATAGCTGCATGTGCATGCTGCTGTTCACTCCCTTCTCCAACACCAGGCACATCTAAACTGTAAGAACAAAAGACGGGGTTTTGGAGGAAGTATTAATTTTTCACGTTGTTTCCTTTCCTTCTCTGCATTCTACATTGGCTTATCCAGCAAAGCCCCCAGTTTGTTTCTCTTCCTGCTCTCCTGCCTTGGAGTTGTGCTGCTGCATTGAAGCTGGCAAACACTGCAGGGCAAGGCTTAAGGTCAGACAAAAATAACTGTACAACACTTGTCTCTGCAAAGTTTTCAGTGTAGTGGGGCCTCATCCTCACAGGAACCCCCCGGGTGCCACAGAGAGATAAATAACAACTTTTTTTTCCTGGCATCTTTGGTGACACATTTCAGAAATGGCTGAGCATAGTTTAACCCTTGCTGTGCCTTGGGGCTAGCAAGGGAGAAACAGATATGCCACCTGCCCCAGTGAGATTTCATTTAGCCTTTATATTAACAGGTTCCACCAACTCCTGAAGTTGATCCCCAGTCCTCACATTGTTACCAGTATAACCAGTCACCTCCCAAAGGGTTAATACAGAAGGACCAGCCCCAGCTGCTAGTGCAAGTCCTCACTCCATGTCAAAATCCCATTGTCTGGGGTTAGTCCAAGCAGATGCTCACTGGTTCTGCAGACACAACCTCTGCCTTTTATCCTACAACCAGTTTTCTAGGCCCCCTTTATCAACCAGGAGCCACTACCCTCCTCAGCCTCGCTTGTGTCCGCCCTGTGTGTGACAGGGCTGCAGAATGACTCAGAGGAGGGAAATTAATGATTCAGCAGTGAGATTGTAGGCGGCTTCTCCCCTTGGATGCACAGAAGACCATTAAAAATCCTGGCATGGTGCAGTCAGGCTCCGGCCTTGGTGGCCGCCATCACTAGTTCTGGCACAGAAAACCTGCTGCGCACATTGTCAGCCCTTCAGACCATGTCAGAGAGGCCACGTCAGGTGCCCCAAACAGAAGGGAATCTGTTCCCCTCCACCAGGACAGCTGTCATTGCTCTGCTGCTTCATCAGTCAAAGAAAACCACTTCGTGCTAGTCCATGGTTCAACCGTGCAGCCGACGGCTTCGGGATTTACCCAGCTCACAGTCTGCTGCCCTGCACGGTGCGAAGGTGCTGTGTGGCACCAGTTCGCCCACCTGCACCTGCCGCAGAGGTGCTGAGGGGCCGGTGAGCTCGTAGGGGCTGTGCTGGGGGGCTGCCCCTGCCACCCGGGGCCACCGTCCCGCTGGTGTGAAGGTCACGCCACGAGCTCCAGGGTGATCCGACAGCAACCAGCACTGATGCACAGCCCACGTGCAGCGCCGAGGGTGAGGGTCCCCCGCTGCCCCCGCGATGGAGGCCCGACCCGCTCCCCATCCCGGGACTCTTGTCCCCTCTGCCCGCCGGGATTCGTGTCCCGGGACCAGGAGAGGGCGCTGGTGCCCCGCGGCCGCGGCGACGGGCGGGGGGGTCCCGGGGTGCCCGAGGGTCCGGGGATAACTCGGGGGTCCGGTGGTGACTGGGGGGCCCAGAGGGGTCCAAGGGAACCGGCCCCCGGGGCCGCACCCCGAGGTGACCAGGCAGCCGGCACAGCCCTCCTGCTTCAAGCTTGATCCGTGCTGCGCCAGGCTCTGGCATTAAGGTTATTGGGGTGGGGGAGTGCTGGAGCCTCGCCAGAATCTCCTGGAGACGCTTAGGACACGCATAAAGAGCCACTGCAAGCGCTGTGCGGATTCCCGAGCCGCTTCCTACTTCCTCCCCTTACGGCTGCCAGTTCTTTGTCAGCAACTGGGAGGAAAAGTTTTGGCGTGCGATATTTGGAAGCAAATCCATTCTGATCGTGCTACGGGTTCCCAGGAGAAGCAGCCAGCTGGACGGGATGCCGGTAGAGAGCAAAGGTTCTCGCCCGCAGAACCAGCGAGAACTTTTTTATCACAAGAAGGGCGGAGGCTGAACTTGTAAAAAACCCTCCGTCCCCGCGGGGCTGCTTCCCACGCGAGGGACGGTGAAGGTGCACAGCTCTGTCCCCTCACCTGCCGCAGGGACCACCGGCAAGCACATGTTCAAGTCTCCGTGTCCCAGCATCCCAGCCAGGTTTCTGAAAGGCTTTTGTATTTCCGTGCAGAAGTTTGGAGTTTATTATCTTGAAAACTTCAGGGGCCCCAAGTGTACTTTCCTACCCATGACGTGATGGCCGGGGCGGATAAGTGAGTGCACAGACCGGTGTGGTGCGGGCAGTTTACACGTGGCCACCAGCACTGAAATACTGTGCCCTGGGACTGGGGAAAAAAGCACCCAAGCCCCTGGAGCCTATGGAAGAGCTCCCCAGTCCCTCGGGATGGATGGATGGATGGATGGATGGATGGATGGATGGATGGATGGATGGATGGATGGATGACACTCTGGAACTTCCTGGAAGCAGCACTGCTAACTTTCTTGGGGGGAGAGGGGGCGGTGTTTGGGAGGGAAACTCCCGTGGGGCTGGGAAAGGAGGGTGCAGCTGGTGGCCCTGGCTTTGTGGCACTGGCATGTCACCCAGGTTTCCATAGCACCAGCATCCATAACACGGGGCCAAGGGGAGGGAAAGAAGTAGGTCAGACAGGGCTAACAATACCCAGACGTGCCTATCTGCGGCTCAGCCTGATCCAGGAAAGGGGGTGAAACGGAGAAGAAAGGGAGAGAGAAAGACAAAAAAGAAAATTAAGGAAAACACAAAGTATCCACAGTTTGAGCAATGCATTTCTTTCCCTCAGAAAAATTAAGGACTTTTTAAGGCCACCTTTGTGTAACAGCGCTGAGCAACCGAGACTAGCACCCACCTCCTGCCCATCTGAAAACAGACTACAAGGGAATTCAAATGCTAATTTGGAGCCAGACTTCTCAATGGGCCTTTATTTCTGCAGCAGCACCAGGATCAGAGCTCTGGGGAGGCAGAGCTGTAAGGATGCAGATTCCAGAGCAGGATTGTGGGACACTTTCCTTTTCTCTCGCCATTCCTCACCCTCACTTTGTTATCCCTTGTCTTAGTTCTGCTTGTTTACAGGCAAGTGACTTCAAGGGCAAGGAAAAAGAAAGGCAGGCACACAGGAGCTGTGCAAGTGAAATACCCTCGATAGTGACCCAATTTATGTGCTGAGTCTGCAGAGGCCTCACTGTCGATGTCACAGCATTTTGGGGGTTGCCTGTTTGCAGTACGGTCTTTTCGAGCTCTGTATCCACAATGCCAAAACTAGGGAGAAGATCCAGAAGCCTCTTGATCCGAGTAAACACACAGACACACAGATCTGCCGGATGTGTAACAGAACATGGTAAGAGGAAGGAGTGCTTTGCTAGGGGGGAAGTGGAGAATGTAAGTGCAAGAGCACAACCCTCACTGGAAAGACTGAGAAGGACTGGGGTGAAGAGTGTGACTGCGGCTGCCCTGTGTCATACCTGTGGGTTGAGAGCACCGTGTTTGTTTCCAACACTGTCACGGAGGAGATGCAGCCGTGGATGGAGCACAGGGTGTTTCAGACAGGCCAGTGAGAGCAGATCCCTCTCCCACAGGCAAGTTCTCCCTTTACATTAACCACAGGCCACAGCCCGGAGCAGTAAAAACCATTTGTAGTTTGATAGTGGGGTAAAATCTGAGCAAAACCAAATCTATCTGCCACATTGTATGTTAGCAGGTCGGGAGGCCAGGAAAATCTACACCCTGAGGTTACAGGTTGCCTCATCCTCTTTTCTACTTCTCGGAAGTTTTCTACTTCCCAGCAATTACCACTTGCAAGAGAGCCAAGAATTCACCTTTCCCCAGGTAGGGGCAGAGTCACAGTGTATATAAGGTGAACAGGGCTTAATATGCTCCTTTGAGAATGCTCTCCCTCCAAAGGAAAAGTCACACTCCTGCTGCTTAGGGAAGAGCATGCCCCACTCCAGTCCCCACCAATGCTGTGCCAGGCTCTGTGTTTCCAGGGACTAAGGTAAAAGGTAGGGAGAGCAGAAGGGTCAGCACTCAGGAGGACTCACAGAGCACTTGTGGAGTGAGAGAATAAAAGATCTGCGCCTGAGTATGTGCATCAGCCACATTGCTTTGACATTGCACTGCTTGACAAGAGAAAACTGGGTGACCCCAGACTACTAAGGCAACACTGCCTGCAAGGGGTGGAAGTCAGGGGTCAGGCCAGCGAGGATGAAACCAGGGAGCTGCTGTGGTCAGTGCTGCTGAGCCTGCAGTTAGTGAGGGGCTAAAACAGGCTTCATTTCATGGATACAGGTAGCCAGGATAACAAGATTGTTATCTGCCCTAATACAGCTCCCACAGCACACACTCCCAACACTGGACTGAGTCACTCCACTGTCAAGTATTTACAGCTTTACAGCTCATTCTCCTTCTGGGAAGGTGTGAGGAAATTCAGATAAGGTTGTTGGAGGGGTGGGAATGGCCACTTGCCCACCTTTCTCCTGGCAGCACACGGATGAACTGCCAAGGGGCTGTGAATGTTCTGCCTGAGTGAAGAAACCTTTCCCGGGAGCAGCCTGATGAGCTCAGCACGGCACTGCAGGGCCAGATGGCTCCTGGACCAGAGCTGACTCATGCCCACATAGCTCAGGCAAAACACAAAAGATACCTGCAGGAGACACCTCAGCACTGCCGTACCTGCACTCGCAGCAAGGCAGCCCCATCGGTAAAAACCAAAAGATATTCTGCCAACTGCCTGAGGTACAATGCTGCAAAACCCTAAGGGTGACAGGGCTGAGTTACACGGACAAGCAGAAAAGCACCGGGCTGGCGAACTCCCAACCCAGCCCCGAGAGGGTGCGACCACAGGGGAGCACAACAGAGGCAACTCTTCCATTCTCGCAGTGGCAAAGCACAAGCTGTGGATATAAAGGAAAGGGTGATAGACTCAAATAGTGCAGTGGCCTCAGAGAGGGTGAGGGACTTGGGTATGTGTTTTTCACTAAATCAGAGTTTATCAGCCTCTTCAGCTGTTTTCCAGACTGGCTTGCCTTCTTAGGGAACTACAGCTTAGGAAAGCTGGGAAACATGAGCTCTGTCCAGTGTCTGCTACAGACCACCATTTTCAAAGTAATGAATAAAGGTAAAAAAAAAAATGTGAAAAGGAAGAAAGGTGAAGTGTAGCCAAAAGTCCACTTAAATTGTCCAAAGTAAATGTGGGAGGGAGGCTGCATTGGCAAGGCTGTGAATTGGCAGCATTAGAGGGTGATGAATGTGGCCATGTTATTTAATATGGCAGAACACACATCATGCATTTTTAATACCATTGTTTAGCTTCTATTTGTCACAGCTTCACAGCTACGGGGTGTTTCTAAAGCCCTGGGAAATAACAGAAACATTATAATTGAATTGCAGAGCTTTTGACTGAAGGTCACACACCACTCTCCAAAGTGTTCCTCATATCCCCATATGTTCCAAATATTCCCCATTTTCAGATCTCAGATGAAAAGCAAGTCAGCTGCAGCAGTATTTATTGAGAGTTAATAAGGTTTGCAGATTAAATGTAAGATCTTGAATTATAGGTGCTTACATGAAAATGCGAGGTACATCCAACACATGTAGCTGAGACATGAAAAATGAAGTTTATGATGGAGGCAGAACAAAAAATGGGTAACATCTAGCTAAGGAAGAAAGGGAAGGTGCATGCAGTGATGATGGATAAGGAGTTCTGTCATCTCTTCAGAGCAGGTATTTAAGATCTGATCACTTCTCCCTGAAATGGCAAATGCTGACTCACAAGGGAAGCGCTGGTAATTATTTCTCCAAATAATATCTCCAAAACCTACTCGGAAATGAGCATCCGCTTCACTCCCAGACACGCAAAGTGTTTCCATATGGTTGGATGCCTATGGAACCCTTGAACCAGAGCTGTAGATTTGCTCCACTATTTTTTTTGCCCAGAAAAGAAACATAATCAAGCTACAAAGAGAGACTAGTGCCAAACAGAAGGGTCCTGAGCAGGTTGCAGGCTTCAAGTGCTTTACTTCGATCCAGTTTAACACTTCACATGTGCATCTCTCTGTAGGTTGCACTGGGGCTCCTGCTGTGAGTGCTGTTCCCAGCCCCACTCTCCACAAACCTGGAGGGAATCTGGGATGTTGCACAGGGGCCGTGTGACTCTCTGGCAGATCATTTCTCCATCAGTTTCTACTCAAGAGGCCACCTCTGCCCATTTTCTATGAGATGGACTACAACACCCAGCAGGCTGAGCTCAGCTTGGATTACAGCCCTCCCCAGGCTGACTTGAATGAGGCAAAATGTGTCCTGTGGCTCCTCTTCCCCCGCTGTCTGGGCAGTAGGTGTGCCTTTCCCCTTCACAGGAAGGAAACTGTGAAACTCTGAAGTAGAACAAAGCCCTCCCAGAGAGAAACATGTATCATAAACTGCAACAGGAGCTGTGACACTGGAGGTCAACTGGGTCTGCTGGAGAGGAAGGTGCAGGTGTCAGGCTGCCACCATAAAACAAAAAGCCAGGTAAACATGATGCCCAAGTCATAGAAGAAATCATGGAAGGAAGAAACCGAATAAAATCCTGCATCGATTTTTCCAGCAGGATTTTTATCTCCTGTCTCATTCTCTGCAAGTGCTCACATACCATGGGACTCCCCCCACTTGCAAAAGCACTTACTACCAGGGCCTCTGAGGAAAAGGGCTGCTGCTGTTAGCAGTAACTCCACTTGAATTGTTAATTATTTTTGTCTTTCAAATACTGCATGTACAGTGGCTAATTATATCTCCTCTGATAACTATTTATGTCTTTGCTTGCCTCTGCTGTTCACAGTCACGTTCTTCCCCTGGAAGTGGCTGTACCAAACTTCCTGTTGGATGCATCAAAGGCAGGCTGGGATTTTGCCTGAGCTTCAAAACAGCTACATATTTGCAAAAAGATCCCCTCATATGACCTTTCTTCTAACATTGCAAGGATATAAATGCAGCAGAACTTCTTGTCAGTGTGAACACAGGATAATTTTAATTTCCTAAGGGAACTCTAAAGAGAAAACTTACATCAGCATGCTGTTTGACTACAAAAAACATAAGATCAAGAAAATATTGGGCAAACCACGCTTTATTTATTGCTGAAAATGATATTGGAAGAAATCAGCTACTACAGCCCTCCTCAAAACCATTTAATCATGTGGATCATGATGCATAAGCAACAGAAAACCCATTTTCTGTCCCTTTTCAAATGCAGCAACGGGGACAGAAAAGACCAGTCGAGACTAATAAAATGGCATTGTAAATCTACCCAGTGTACGATTATTAATATACGTTATAAAGAGCAAAAAATTTTAATTTTCTCACTGTTAGAAACGCAAAGGCTTCAACGGGGATTAGCAAAGGGATTTGCTTTCCACTCACTGACCACTCGGCCAGAAACAAAGCTCTGAGGAGATGCCACACCTCCACAGTCCTAAGGTCACCTCTTATCTGTTCAGTCGCGCCGGCTCCCTCGCAGTTATTTTAACCTGGAATTGTTCCAGCTCATGATTCTTTGTGGAGGGGATTGGTCTGGCTGGGAGGGAGGACAGAGGGTGCAGAGGCCGTGTGGGAAGTGCCCATTCCCACCCCCCGCTCGGGGATTCCCAGTGGCAGCTCCAGCACAGGAACGCTCTGCTCCGAACCCAGACAGACCCGGGAGTCCCTGAGCGGGGCCCGCTCGGGCCGGGGCAGCGCTGCCCGTCCCCGGCCCGGCGCCG
>WEIV01004835.1:211580-273049 GCA_013390005.1 Calyptomena viridis
CGGGAGCGGCGCCGTGAGTGTGAGGCGGCAGCGCCCGAGGCAGAGGAGGCTTGGGGAGGGCCGGGGCACAGGCCAGGGGGGCCGCCGGGCGCTCTGAGGGGGTGCGGGTGGCGGCCGTGCTGAGCAGCGTCTCAAAGGGCCCGCTCTGGTCTTCTGCAGCAACCACAGAAGCCGAGACGGAGCAGAGCCTCACCCCCAATGTGATGCTCAACACGGAAAGCAGCGAGGGATACGTGGTGAAAGTCCGGGGGCTGCCTTGGTCCTGCTCCACCGAGGAGGTGCAGAGGTTCTTCTCCGGTAAGTGAGGCTGCGGTGGGTGGGAGAGGAGCTGGGATTTGTCGTCAGTTCTGGGTCCCTCTCGGATACGCTATGGCGTTGGGAATGCTGCAGGGAGCAGAGTAGAAGAATTCAGTAGCCAGTGAAGTTTGTAATGCAACAAGTGCTTCAACCAGGACCCAACGTGCAAAGCCTTGTGTGAGCAGGAACTCAGCACAAAGGGACTTAGTCTGCACGTTGCTGGGTTAGCCATAATAGCCACTGCTTGAGCAACCAGGAGAGAGGAGCTTCCATTTTAAAGAAAACTTCGTAATTCTTGTTTCTGGTTAAACTAGATCAGCTGAATTTTCTGTTGTGTTCTAACAGGTTCTCCTGTGAAGCGTTTAGTGTGTATGTCCTGGCTCCAAGTTACCAGCATTATACAGTAGTAAATAGTGGTGATAAACACATGCTCTTTCTGCAGTGGAAGGAGACTTTAAAGCTGCTTTCAGGAATTTGATATATTTGACTCGGTTCTGATTATTATTGTTTGTTTGATTTCATGCTGGTGAGAAAGTTAATCAAAAGCAGGTGGTACATTCAACTTGANGTATTTGACTCTGTTTTGATTTAGTTTATTACACTTATACTGATTATTATTGTTTATTTGATTTCATGCTGATGAGAAAGTTAATCAGAAGCAGGTGGTACATTCAACTTGAGGCTGACAAGCTTTGAAAATAGATAGTTCACAGCTGTTAATTTGTGGGGTTGACTAGAAGGGTAACTTGATTTTATTTAGTCTGTTAGTTTATCGTTATTATAGAGTTGCAATAAGAATACTGCTGGGTTTGTCATCTTGATATAACTTGATGGTGCCTGTTACATTTTCTTTAAAGTCACGATGTTCCTGTAATACCTAAATTAATTCTGGCCTTCCTGTTTCATTTTCAGATTGCAAAATTCTGAATGGGGCTCTGGGTATCCGTTTCATCTACACCAGGGAGGGCAGACCAAGTGGAGAAGCATTTGCTGAACTTGAATCAGAGGAGGATGTGAAATTGGCCCTGAAAAAAGACAGAGAAACAATGGGACACAGATATGTTGAAGGTTTGACTCAGTTGGTCTAGTAGCTGACTACATGTGTTTTTGTGCTTGATGGGTTTTTGGTTAATTGCCTTTCTGTCTGTTTCAAATGCATGTGAAAGGACAAATGGACTTGTATATCATAAGTTGACTAGTTTCAAGGCAAATGACTTTGAAAACTCTTGCTTTTTCCAGAATGCATTAATTCTAAGTGCCTTTTACAGTTTTCAAGTCAAACAACGTTGAAATGGATTGGGTTCTGAAGCATACTGGTCCCAACAGCCCTGATACAGCTAATGATGGTTTTGTACGTCTTAGAGGACTCCCATTTGGCTGTAGTAAAGAAGAAATTGTACAGTTTTTTTCAGGTATGTGGGATAAAAGTAGTAGCTATAGCAGTATTGGTTTATGCTAAAAAACCCCAACAAACTAAAAAAGCATGGATTGCCCAGTAGTCATTCCAACAGTATTTTGATGGGTATTAAAACCAAATAAACCAATTTCTGGTTAGTTACATGGGGTTGAAGGATCCATTGGATCAATTCCTGAAGTACCCGATAATTAACTTAGGGAATGCCAGAAAGCTGCTTGAATTTATACTTTGTGGGACATACTGTTCCAAGTAAGGTTTGCAGAAACAAGTGTTTTGCTTTCCAAATTCAAGTGAACAATTCAGGTGAGAGGATAGTTCCCCCCCAGTCTCTGCTGGATCACCCTGGCAGTGAAGGATGTAGGGCACCCTCACCACTGGGCTCTGTGAGGAGCAGGATCCAAGCAAGGGCAGGCAGGCATTGTGCCCATGACTTCTTTCAAAGGTAGATTTAGTATTGAATGACATTCCAGACAAAAACAACCTGCTGAACTCCAGCCAAGTACGGATTTGCCCCCTTCTCTTCCTATGGGGAAAACCCCCCAAACCCAACCCTTGATGTTGTCTGGGTCAAAGTTTTTATGGATGAAGAGATAATGTCTTGTTTTCACTAATTTTTACTTTTTTTTCAGCTGTTGTATGTTTTAGAAACTGGAATTACAGACTATTAAAAATGCCTAAGAATGAAAGTTGTTGATTTGTTTAGGATATCACTTGGTAGAATTTTCAAAATAGTGGATTTCTAAATGTTTTGCTATAACAAGAAATGATTGAGCTTACTGTTTTGCTTTAAAATACAGTAGAATTATTTCCAATTTTACATCTTCACAACTTGCAATTTCTAAACGTGCATTTTAAGCTGTTTTTTTTTGTTACGTGGTGAAGTAATTCAAGCTTTAAAAACTGTTAATGTGCTTAATATACAACATGTGCCTCTTCTGTTCAGGAACTAATACTTTAAAATTACCTCATGATTTTTTTCTTAATTAAGCACTCCTAAAGATAAAAAAAAATCAATGCTGAAACTTAATGTTTGCATAAGACTAATTATTTTACGTGAGTGACTTCTAGTAAAATGACTTGTTCTGTATAAAGCTGTTTTAATTTGCTGTGTTTGAATTTTAAGTTCTCTTAAAAAGTTCATCTTAAATACTTTCACAGAATTGAAGAGGTTTGTAATAATATGTAAAGTTCTTAACTCACCCTGCATTAGATGCCTTCTCTGAGGAGTTGTCCCTGACCCTCAGAGTGTTTCTGTGCTCTGCAGGGTGGGTTAAGAACCTGAACTGAATGGTATGTGATCGTGGAGCTCTTTGTTGACGTGCCTTTTTTTCTTCTGGTGTTCTAGAATCAACATACCATTCACTTAAAAGTGTTTAAATTCTGGTGTTTTTAAAGCTATAAGAAAAAACTCATGACTGGGCTTGTGATGTTAATATTGCCCCCCTACTGGGGTTATTTGTCCTTGGGTTGAAGGGTTGGAAATCGTGCCAAATGGGATAACATTGCCGGTGGACTTCCAGGGGAGGAGTACGGGGGAGGCCTTCGTGCAGTTTGCTTCACAGGAAATAGCTGAAAAGGCTCTAAAGAAACACAAGGAAAGAATAGGGCACAGGTGGGGATGGATGGTTGGTTGGCTCTGTCACTTTTCTTATGGTAAACAATTAAATCCATATTCTCTCTTCTGAAAACGTTAACACCCAAATCAAAATGGTATTTTGGTCTCTAACTCAGTAATGAGTAAAGGCATTGATTGCTGTGTCCGTGGCACAGACTTTGGATCTACCCAAAAAAACAAGATAAAATTGGGCTAAACTAAATTGTGCTTTGGAACCCGAGTAATAACAGGAGTGTAAAACTGGTAGCTTGGAAGTGACAAAGTTGAGAGACTATGGCTTTAACTTCTCAAATAGCACAATTCTGCCTTTAGCTCTAAAGACATGCACAGTACTTTTACTACCATAAGAAAATGTGATACTTTCTAAACTTGTTTTATAAGTTGAAATGTAACAAATTTACTTACTGTATTAATCTTCAATGTAATAAGCATAGCTTTCAAGAAATTGTCACAAAGGGTTTTTATTCTATTTTACTTGTGACTATTTTTCATTGAAGCATGCACCTTTTGCCTACGCTGAATCACTGAAGCATAGGCTGGGTTCACTAGTACATGCAGAGCTTTTTGTGGCATCCTGGGGGGTTAAACTCTCGGTGGAGATCGGGTTTTTAGCCCTCTGTTTCCATTGCCTTGAGCAAAACGGTGCTGAGTTGAGTGGACACCAGTCCCTCCTACATTTTTTGACTAACACCTTAAATTGGGGGGAGGTGGGTGGGGAATCAGTATTGCTCCCCCACCCTTAAGGTTGGGATACTGCCAAGTATGAGGAGCACATAAACCCTTCAGTAATTTTAATTTCTTGAAAAGACCCTGATTTGATTGTAACGTAGCGTAAAATAGAATGTCATTGCCTACATAATGTAAGGAAACCTGGCTTAAAATTACTGCCAGTGTCAAGGCTATGACTAAAATGGCTTGTTGTAATGTGAAGTTGTCAGGTGTTTGTGGAAGGAATCAAAGACTGACTTGTTCCTGTGGAAACACTCGTAGGTACATTGAGATCTTCAAGAGTAGTCGAGCAGAAGTGCGCACTCACTACGACCCTCCACGCAAGCTGTTGGCAATGCAGAGACCTGGTCCCTACGACAGGCCCGGTCTTACACGTGGATATAACAGCCTGGGTAGAGGAAGTAGCTTGGAGAGAATGAGGCGTGGAGCCTACGGAGGAGGTAAGTGCACGGAGTCCGAGGGAGCTGCTCATCTGAAAAGCAGCTACACTTGGACGTGGTAGTGTCTTCCCTGCTTTGTAACTGCTGGTTTGTATGTGTTCTTGGCTTTAGTTCTTCTAGAAGAAATGAAACTTTGTAAACTGTTGTTTGCAGTGTGTACGTGTGTATTTGGATCTTTCTGTAGTGGAAATGAACTTTTATTTGGATCTTTGTGTAGTTGAAATGAACATGTCCAATCTGTTTCTAGGTTATGGAGGTTATGATGACTACAATGGGTATAATGATGGCTATGGGTTTGGTTCTGATAGATTTGGAAGAGGTAAGAGATCTCTAATAGGAACAGTAACTGAACTTACGACATGTGTCAAAAGAAACTAAAATACATCTGAAAGACCTAGAATGGACTCTTTTCTCTGCAGGGATGTCGGACCACAGGTACGGCGACGGATCGTCCACCTTCCAGAGCACGACCGGCCACTGCGTCCACATGAGAGGTCTGCCCTACAGAGCCACGGAGAACGACATCTACAACGTGAGTCCCGAGTGCTGCTCCCTACTGCATGGCTTTGGGTCCTGTGGTCCTTGGGGGACATGCCAGCTGCACTGCAGCTGGAGAGTGTTCCTTTGGAGAAAAGGGCTTGTTGTAAACCCCAGCTGTTGCATTGGTGCGTTTTAATCTGTGTGACTGTTCCGTGTGTAGTTCTTCTCACCCCTGAACCCTGTAAGAGTACACATTGAAATCGGACCAGATGGCAGAGTAACCGGAGAGGCAGACGTTGAATTTGCTACTCACGAGGATGCAGTGGCCGCCATGTCCAAAGACAAAGCAAATATGCGTAAGTCGGACTTTAGGGAAGTGACAGCACTGCAGCACAGAGCATCTGCTCTCACTGGAATGCCAAAGGTTTTACTGCAGCTTCACTTGCAGAGAGACAAGCTGCATGGGCTTGGTGTGAAGTGCTCTCATGGCAAAACTTTCTTCTTTCAGAACACAGATACGTGGAACTCTTCCTGAATTCTACAGCAGGAGGAACTGGTGGTGCCTATGGCAGTCAGATGATGGGAGCAATGGGTATGTGTAACAGTCTCGCTGCACTTTTGAACAGGTGCTGGCTGGTTTTGTACAGCTCCTGTTTATTTGTGTACTGGCACCAAAACTGAAATTCAGCATTCTGTCTTAATTACACAGTCAAGGAATCGGAAGGAGTAGTCCAGGATTGGAACACTAGCACGTTGGCAGGTATATAAAACTTTTGGGAATATATTTGACAATTATTAGGTTGAACTGAGTGTGGTGTGCCTGGTGGGATGAGTGGCTTCTGGGAGTGTGGTGGTGCAAAAGTGGGAGATGCCTCCTATCCTTTTATTCTCCTTTCCCCCTTCCCTTTTTGGGACACCAGAACACAGTCTGGTGATGGAGGATGTATCTGTGGCACATGACCTGCCATTCAAGCTCAGTCTTGGTGGTGAGGGAGAAATGTATTTGAAATTGGGGAGAAACTGTCTGGATTGCTGTAGCAAACCCCAAAATTGTTTAAAAATCTAAAATGTCTGATACAACACAAGTCTTAAGTGCCCATTGCTGTTGTGTCTATAATGCAGATACCCTCCTGACACCCAGCTGGGCTGGTTTCATAGAGGTGAAGGTGGGGGTTGGTTTCTGGGGGGCTCCTTTCTTGGAGGTGCTGGGATGGGGGTGTGTGGATACCCTGCTGCTTTTATAGTACTCTGATCACAGTATGTTCTAAGTGTAATGCTGATAGTTAAACTACAGAAAAGTTTAGTAGGAGTGATGTACAAGTGATGAGGTGAAGAGCAGGTGTCAGGTTAAGCAGAGGTCTGTGTTGTGAGCCACAGCAGTGCTGTGATGCACAATCAGTCTGGAGCAGGAGTAAGTCTGTTGGGACCATATACAAATGAGCAACTCCAGTTAATGAGCTGGCACTCTTCTGGAAGGGCAGCAGTCCTGTGTGAGGTCACTTTAAGTCAAGTTTAAGTCTTTTGGGGCATCTCACCTATGATGCAGGCCAATTCTGTTAGGTATAGTCCATAGAAACTGCAAAAGTTAATGTCATTTTACAAGTTCTGTTTGATTGTAGGGATGTCTTTAGAAATCCAGTCACTTCCCTTGAGCTTGTTACCTTGTATACTTAAAGTTCCTGGTTGTGAGTGAGGTAGTGCCAGAGTGCAGGGGATGCTTTTTTGGGTGAGGGGTAGGTTTGTTGATGATGAGCAGACCTTGACAGGCAAGTTCTTAATGCTTTTATCCTTACCTTGAAAGGAAGCCAATCCAGTTATGGTGCTCCAGGCAGCCAGCAGCTGAGTGGGGGCTATGGAGGAGGATATGGAGGTCAAAGCAGCATGAGTGGCTATGGTAAGAGCATTTCTTTGCTGGCTTCAGGTGTGCTGGGTGCTGCTGGCTTAACGTGTCTTAACACGACCTTCAGTGGTGTTGAAGGGTCGTGCTACAGCCCGAGCAGCACAAGCCCTGAAAGATGTGGCTATTGTGAATGTTAAACACAATGCACAACTGGGGGGGAATCGATTCAAACGAGGAATGGGAAGCTGAGGGAGGAAATGTGGCGAATTATTCTGAAGGGGGTAGCAAATGCCAGTCTCCAGACTTGCGTTGCTCTGAAAGCTGGAGACCAGCTTTGTTTAAACACAGTGCAAATGGGGGAGGGGATGTGGGAGGCTGGGTCCTCCCCATGCCCCCAGAGCAGTGGTAAAGCTCTGGGTTGGGAAGGGGAGCGATGCAGAGCTCATGCTGTCATTGAACAACCGGTGACTGACTTTGGGTACGGAGCTGTAAACTGACACTTTGCAGCGTTGGGCACGGTAGACGGTATTTACGAGGTGGCCCAGCAAGGACAGGCGTTGGGGCAAGGATGCTTCGAGTCGGCCTGAGGCAGCTGTGAACCTGCTGTCGGTTTCCCCCTCAGACCCCGGGAGCCAGGGCGCCATGAACAGCAGCTACTACAGCAGTGGGAACCGCGCATCCATGGGAGTGAACGGCATGGGCGGCATGTCCAACATGTCCAACATGAGTGGTGGCTGGGGAATGTAACCAATCGCTGACTTTTGGTCACATCTTTTTTAAAAAACAAAAAAACAAAAAACTAAGTTTAACAGTTTTGCAATACGAGCTTGTGATTTATGCTTTACTGTAAGTGAATTCAGGATTGTTTTAAAACCTTTCAGGTTCGGTATTTTTGAACATACAGAAATGAACATTCATCTAGGATGTAATAACCAAGTAAAGACTATAACTGTTAAACGATTTGGAGCGTTTCTCAAGTTAGTTTTGTTGTAGGAGTGTATTTAAGCAGTAAGCGTATTTAGGTTAAAGCTGTTTGAATTATGTTAAATGTTGCTCTTATACCATATTACATCCAACACTGTTTTGAATACATGTTGAAAGAGACATGCTTTTTTGTAAAGAACCAATATAGAAGCTGTGTCTGAAAATCAAAGTGAACATTTGGCATGTTAGTTCTAGTTTATTTCTTTTAATACCCTGTAAGGCATGTTAAAGCTTTTTTTTTTAAGTTAATGGGGGAAACATGTTGAGATGCAATACGGCTACTTTAGGATTTTGGTCTTGGTGTTCGTATAAAATTCTGAGGCCTTGATTTAATCTTTCATTGTATTGTGATTTCCTTTTTAGGTGTATTGCGCTAAGTGAAACTTGTTAAATAAATCTTCCTTTTAAAAACTGGAACTCACTCCTTCTTGACCTCTAGCTTCTTGTAACTACACCTGCATCTGTGTCCTGTGTCACTGTAGTGCTCTTGCCATGCAGCTGCCCCCAGCAGTGACTCAGAGTGTTACAGTGACAGCTGGGGGGTAGCGGAGGAAGCCACCCCTGCTGCTGGGGTTCCGAGCACGGCACTGCTGTGCCCTGAGCAGAGGCTCTGCTAAGGCTGCCTGGGGGGTGAGGTGATTCTGTACTTGTAGGCATCAGTGGACTCAGCAGCTTACTGCAACCATGTTTCAATAAATGCAACTTGTCAAATATCCTGCTTAAAGATGTGGTTTGTAAGCAACTTAGTGACAGCTTTTGAGCACTGCAAGTTCCCCTGAAACATGGAATTTGCTTCCTTGCATTTGGTGTGGTACTTTCATTTTGCCCTTTGTGTGGAATGATCTGTCCTGAAGGGTGGTTGGAAAGCTGAGGTCCCTTTCTACAGTGAAGAAGGTGCTTCCTCCTCTGGCTGTGGAGCTGTTAAGGGTTGAAGTCTGGGCTGTGTCTGCTGTGGTAAAAAGTGCTGACTGAGGTCAGAAATGGCAGCTGGAGCCCAGCTCAATGCACTTGTGTCCCTGCTGAGCCTCTGGCACAGCTGGGGGCACCTCAACACCTGAGGGGCAGAGTGGGGATCAATCCTGGGTTTGCACTGATCCACATGGATCCTTTGCATGAAGCTCCAAGTGCTTCTGTAACCTGTGGTTCTCCCGAGGCCCCAGGGGTGCTGTTGGGGACAGTGGTGCCCTCACCCTTTTACTGAGGGGGTGGCAGTGAACAGCCCCGGGCTGGGGCAGCTGCCCTGCCGTGTCCTGGGGTGGCACAGCCAGCTGGAGTCGCTGCCTGCTTTTTTCCTGGGGAAGAGCAGAAGTTGCTGCAGAGCAGTGGCTCCATCTGGCACATTCCAGGAGAATACCACCACGTGGGTCAGGAATCCCAGACACACTGGTGTCTTTAGCTTAAGCCCTGGATTTGCATGGCTGGACAAGAACATTCTCTTCCGGGATCTGTGACTGACATCTGTTAAAAATGAGAACTTCTCTTGCTTTCAGTTCTTGCAAAAGGCTTTATTGTGTAATTACCACACCGTGGTCACAGCGACTTCCAGAACAAGTACAATGTGCAGTTTTTGACTCCGCAGTGAACCAAAGGCACATTCATCAAAACTCCTCATAAAGCTCTTTCTATAGACAATTCATAAATTGACCTTTTCTTCTGACAGAGCAAATACAAAACTGTACACGAGCCAGGAGACACAGGAGCACCTACAGTGAAGGTACAGAGGAACTGAAGCTCATGTGCAGAGAGACAGGGACGTCTACAGGGATCAGATAAATGTAGAAATGCCATATACAAATTTTAATACAAATATCTATAAAAATCAGAAAAGTGATTTTAGTTTCAAATAGAACTTTAGGGGAAATTACCGTTGATACAAGTTTCTTAATTACTCCAGTTGGAGAAGCATTAGCTTGCACAATCCCTACAAATTATTCTTACACTGCTATGTCTTACAGTGGAAATTACCAGAGAGCAGCACCTGCAATTAAAAAAATAATGGCTACTTTCCAATGTTAAAGCGGTTCTGTCAAGGGTGGGAGGCCTTAGGAGGAGTTAGAGGAACAGCGCTGGAGCAGTAACGTGTGACAAGTGTCGCAGACACGGACGGGTTTGGGGTACGAGGGCAGCGCGAGTTCGTTACTGGAGCAGGTGTTGCAGAAGATGTCCCCGCAGTTCCTGCAGTGGTGCTACAAACACAGCCGGAGTGAGCACGGCCGCCTAAAAACAGCCTCGGGAGGAGTCCGCTGACATCGCCCCGCCCGCCCCAGGCCCGGCCCACCCAGCAGCGCTTCCTCCTGCGCGGGGCCGAGCGCTGGGCGCGATCCCTGCGCAGCCGCTCCGCCCCCGCCGCAGGAGCTGCGCTCGGGCTCCCTCGGGGCGGAGCGGGAGAAGGAGCAGGAGCAGGGCCCGATGGAGCTCCCTCTGCATCCCCACATCCCCACGCCCCCCGCAGCCAGGCCCCGCTCTCAGGCCCCGCTCTACGCGGAGCAGATGCGGCCCCTGGGCTGCCACGTGCCCCGCGCTGTCCCAAAACAGCATCCCCGGGGAGCCGCGCATGGAGCACGACCCGCCGGGCCCAACTCAGCCGGGAAGGGGGATAGAAAACAGCTCCTACCCAGGAGAACACACACAAGCAGGAGGGAACATTATATTTGGGATGTGAAATGCCAAATCACTCCCTATGTACTTATACCAACAAGATCTGGAGCTGAAGCAGGGTCAGTCTTCCCTAGCAAACGATGCAACAGCACCATTTTTGTTTTCCATGGGTTGTTTAAAAATACCCCACTGAACAGCATTACCTTCCTTCTTGAGATGGAGAATTCCTTTTCACATTGCTTGCAGTGTGTTGCTTCATCATCCTTCAGCCATGTATGACCCTGGAAAATTCGAATGAAAACCACACATTGGAGATACAAATAAACTTATAAAACAAAATTCAGTCATTTTACCAAAAACGCTGGTATTTTTTTCAAAAGCCACCTTTTAAAGCAGAATAACCACTGTGAAATTTGAAGGTGTTAAATTAAACTTGAATATTCAGTCAAAATATCCATGAGATGTAGAGTACCTTCAGTGCTTTATTTACTTCTTTAATGTCTTCCATCTTCAACTTCGATCTGGAAAAAAAAAATGCCCTCTGCATGACTTTATATTCAGCTGTGTTTGGTTTTCCCTCCCATTCCACTGTCCAGTCACTGAATCTAAACCCCAGTTCTTCAGTAACCCCTGTTACCCCTCTGAGCTGCTCACTATCACTGGGAAGCTTTGTCACCTCAGGTTTGCCCCCTTTTCAGTATAACCAGAAGAATGTGGGAAAAGCACAGTTCCACTGTAAGAACTAAACAGTTCCTGTAGTGTTTCCCCTCTCAGCCAGATCACTCTTACTTACAAGGATCCTCCCTCACTCTTATTTCCTGGCTCTTTAGTCTCCTCTTCTTAGTAATTGCCTCCTAAAATTCTTACATCAATTGACTTTTATAAATAGAAGTAATTTAAAGTTCTTGGTATTAGTTTGGTACTCCAGGTTACATGACTTACAGGAGTTCAGTTCCTAGAACTTACTGGCTGAGATGAAGTCCCATTTCCTGAAGAGCTTGTTCCTGTTCCTCACAGACTTTCTCCAACTGCTGCTTCTCATCTTGCAGTTTTCTCAGTTCCTATAAAATCAAGCACGAAATCAAGTTTATTGTGCACTGTTTGACCAATAACCTTGATCAGTCTACCCAAATTACCCAAGCAATTCACAAGAACCAGCTCCTTTACAAACCCACCTATTTCTAAGGCCTGATTTTTAGGATTACATGGGTGAGCCACACACAGGTTCTGCACAAACAACAAAATCTATTAACCATATTTACCAAAAAGAGGAAGATTTTCAGGCTTTGGACATCCGTCAAAATAGCTAGAACATATCAGTCCTGTGCCCACACATGAGCACAGACAGGTACAGGTGTGCAATTGTGTCCTCAGAATCTAAACTCCTCCACACCCAGCAGTGAATCCTCTCCAGGTTAACGAGAATGTTCATGCTTAAAAAATAAATCACATTCAGTTGTTCTGAACACTTGAAACTTGTGCATACCTTTTTCAGTCCTTCCATCTGTTGCAAGTCTGTTTTAAGCAGAGTGGTTGCATCCTTCTCTTGGTGCAGTTCTTTTTGCAAAGTTTGTCTCTGTTCCTTTTCAGATTTTAACTCCTTTTCCAGAGTTGAGCTATTTAAAAATAATTCATTCTAAAAAACCCTATAGTGGAAAAATATCCTGTAGACCTTAAGGATAGCAACAGTATGAGAAGAAGAAATCTTGTCCAAAAGAGGGCAAAACTAGAGTGGTGTTCTGGGAAAGAAAGGGCAGCAGATATCAAACTGTTATGGCAGCAGATGTCAGAAACTATATTAACATTTTCAGGTCACGGATAAAAAGCAGCAATGAAGGGCTAGAATGAAAACAAACAACAAAAAGACACAAAAAAACCCCAATCCCCACAAGTACACATTTCACTACCTGTGTTTAAAAGGAACACTCTACCCTGACATCAGAACAGTGAAAGAAGTGGTTTCTATTAATATTAGAAATCTTTAGAAGATTAACATTCCCTAAGAACACTCCCCCAAACCCCTTCAAAAACCCCAATCCCTTTGAGTGACAGTCACTTCTATGCTCACTCTACAAGCATGACCATGCCTATCTCCTGATTTACTAAAAAAGCAATTGAAAGCTCCATTGCTGGTTGGAATGTCTGGGTTTCTGCTGGCATTCTGTGCTTTCAGTTGGATGTTCTGAAAAAAAAAAAAAGTCAAAATCCTCCTGCTGACTGTGACTGTACAGAAGTGCTGCACTTCCCTGGATCCTGCACAGTCCTGTCAATGCTGAAGCCAACAGAATTCAAACCTACCCCTCCTTAGACCTGAGCACAAAAGGAGTAGAAAACACATCTTAAAGGAATGGCAAAAGGGAAGGAGAAAGATTCCATCAGATGAAATACCATTTGCTGTCCAGCTGGGACATCTGCTGCCTACATGTGTCGAGCCTGCCAGCAAGCTCCTGTTTCATCTTGGTGCACCTTTCTTCTGCAGCCTGCCTTGCCTTTTCTGCCAGCTGCAGCCTGCAAAGGAAGGGACACGTGCATTTGTTTTCAATCCTACACTCTCTCATCCCCTTCTTTTAGATTTACCACACAGATCTTTATAAAAGCTTAAACTGGAAATGCTAGTGGAGGAAAAAAAATGACTTTTGAAAGCAATGGTTTCAGAAAAAAAAACCCCAAAACTTAGAGTTGTACTGGTTCTTAAACTGAAGTTAATGTATTTTTAAACAGCCTGCCTATGGAAGGGAGCTATGGTTTTCAATGTGTCAGTTATGGGCATGTTTGTCTGGGAAAGGAACAGCAAGCACAGAGGGATAAGGAGGAGAAATTAAAAAAGGTCATGCTGGCACATGTGCCCAAATGTCTCTAGGGGTATTGGGAAAGTCATCCTCTAAAGGTTTACATGGAAACTTTCTATTGACTTCAGTGTTGACTTTCTGATTTTGTAATTCTTACCTCTCTTCCATTTGTTTCATAGAGGACATCATCTCATTTGTTTTTCCTTCAAAAGAGGATATTGCTTCTGTTTTCTGTTGTAATGAACACTCTGCATTCTGTAGGAAACAGTGAACACAGTGTTTAAGTCTGCCACCAGATAAGAATGTTCAGCTTGCTAAAGGCCATGCCTGGGTCTGACTGGAATGTACAAACAAAATGCTGATAATGCCAGACATTGCTCCACTTGTTTTATTAAGGCCTCAGAAAAAAATTCCCAACCCTTAACTTTTTACCTATGAGATCAGCTACAACCCCAAAATCTTCTCTTTAGAAAAAAGCTTGAAGAAAGAAATTACCAGATTAAATTGACAAGGTCAGATCATCAATGATGATTCAAATGCAACAACTGCACTCAGCAGACATGGAACCAGGGAGCCAAAAAAACACAGAATAAATACTGCTTTCAAAAGCAAAAGCACACCTCAGCACTGGGCTTCACTGGCCATTGCCTTGGGAGTGTCTGTGAAGGAGCAAAGGCCTGAGTAAAGCACGAACAGGCATCAAGAAACAGCCCATGAAAACTGAGAGAAGCCCCCTCTGGATTTGTGGCACCAGGTAAGGGAGAGGAAGGCTTGCTGAACTCTAATAGAGGCTAGTTAAACTTTTATTTCATTAATAGAAACAAGCTCTATATATTTTGTGTGAGCACTACAACTCCATGGCTTCCTTGTAGAAATGCTTATCAATTTGGTTTTTTGTCCAGTTGAAAAAATATACCACCACAACCCACTCAAACAACAAAATCCCCACAAAACAATGTCCATGCCCTGCACATACCTGAGATTTGTGAAACATCTGCAAGTTAATGGCCTTCACTTCTTCTAACTGTTGGCGAAGTGCAACTAAAGTGTCTTGTTTTTCATGAGTATCTTTTTCCAAAAGTTTCATGGCAATTTCCATTTCTGTTTTCATTCCAATTTGTAGCTCCAACTCTTTCTCTAGTTCCTTACAAGGAGATTTCCTAGTTACTGCTGCGTAGTCATAGGTCAGGGATAAGCACCTCCAAACCCCATATAACCCATACACAAACTATGTGTCTCTGCTGTAATAATGCTGGTAGTTTCTCAAACAGGGAAAGATCCATTATTTCCAACATTCCAAAAGCCCCAATTCCCAGTTGTCCACACACACTGTTAATGACCAATGCCCAGCATCTTACTTGCAACTCCTTTATGAATTCTGAATAGCTGCAAAAGGTGCACATCTTGTATATGTAATGTTACAATTAGGCTCAATCCTGTGTCTTTCACATCACTTTCTATAGTTGTTTCCTTACCAGCCTGATTTTTTTTTCTTCTTTCAACTGCTTCCAAACATCACTGTACATTTCATCAAGACCCTGTCGTGACTGTTTATAAGTATCCAATTCTACTTTTGTATCCTCTTTTGTTACCTACAAGAAACATCAGCAGAAAAGCCACATAGATCACAAAGTATTTAAAGTATCCCTTTAATTCTTGCATGTAACACTGTATTTCTATGTGCTATTTCAAGTAGAACCCCAATGTTTTTCAATTGACCTTCCAAACATTAATAAGCTGAAATTTCAAAGATACAGTACTAATAAATAATTCTAATCCTTTGAATGCTTTTTCCTTTCTGCAAGTATGTGAGTGTGTAAAGAACAGCAAATATCTGAGCATACAACACCCAAACCCAGTGATCTGCACAGCACTGTGCTCAACTCTGCTGAGCATTCCAGGTCACAGTGGGTTTGAGAGCACTAACTACAGCTGGTCAAGAGAGAGATCACTTATTTTAAGGATCTTTATCATCTTTAAATTGCTGACCCACCTCTACACTTTTTTCACTCCGCTCACGAATTAATTCATTCTGTTGTTTTAACTGCTGCTGCTCCTCCTGGAGGGATCCAATCCGGTCAGTAGCTGCTGCAAGCTGTTTATAAAGAGAACAGATCTCTATTTACTCTCTGTGCAACATCTGGAGCAACTCTAAAGTCAGCAGCTCAGGCTCTGTAGCAGGTGTGCTGCTCACTTCCCCTTTCAGGAGCTGTCTGACCCTCCTGCAGCCGAAATTAATACCCCCCACACACACTCATTCACCAACCTCTACTTCACACCCTCGTCAATTATTTTGAAATATTAACTGCCCAAAGAAATGCATCCCAGTGTAAAAGGCTAAAATCCACCCCGGATCTGTGGTATGAATTAGGAGTCACTGCAGCTCAGGGCTGGCATTCACTGGTGGAACTGCACAGCATTTCCAAGCAGAGATACCCAAAACGTACTGGAAGTTGGACTACACAGATACACTTTGAAAGACAGATATATTTTTTGTGTGTGGTGGTGGGTTTATATATTTATAAAGCATGCTACTGGGTTCTATTTCACTTCCCAGCTAAACTGAAGTGTGATTCTTTTCCTTCTGTTTTTCCAGGATCTGTTAAACTCACATGACAAATGCACACACATGTGCATGTGCAGGAGGAAGAGGGAGAAGTCATGTTCATGATAGCGGTTTGATAACTTTTGGGTAGAGACACCATTGCAAGACAAAACAACTTGATTAAGGAAATCCATCTACTAAACAGGTGCCCAAAAGCATTTTAACCACTAATATAATGCAGAAGCTTCCCACAAAACTTTCTCCATGTGCCAACTCATGCCAGTTCCTCCAGGTCCCCAGATTTCACCAGTACCTACTCAAATACTTTATGTCTAAAGTACATTCTTAGGTAATCATATTTCTGATGGAAAAGAGCTGTGAGAAATATTTAACAGACCAGATACAAACCTCTTCCTGGAGTTTTGAATTGGTCTTTTCTAAACAATCTATTTTGTTCTGAAGATCTGCAACCGTGCAACTGCAGCAAGGAAGAGAGATGCATAACAACAATAACAGAAGTGCCGACATTCGACATTTATTCCCGTCCTCAACAACATTTTTATCATCTTGCATTTGTTAACAATGGAATACTGAACTGGAAAAAAACCAAAGGAAGGACAACTGTCCCTCTTAAGCACTGAGAGGACTGACTATGCCCTTCCATACAACTGGCAGCCCTTCTGGCTTAGTTTTTTCAGTTCTAACACCCCTCCTGCTCAAAAGGGTAAATGAGGTCTGCTCCTCCCACTGAGCAACCTATGGGGGAAGAGCAGAGACTCTTCCTCTAAAGAATGAATTTTCAGATAGACTTATAATAGTTTCTCTTGAAAAAGTAGCTCCAAAATGTTGCGTTAATCACTCTCAAAAAATTAAGCTATTATTAGACAGCCTTGTTTTCTGCATTGTATATGCCTGCAGAAGAGTAAGGCTACAAAATTAAATTAAAATTTTGGGGAAATAATCAGAAAAGGCATTTCAATATCAGAAAAAAAACTACAAGACTGACAGTAGAAATGTTCAAAGCCATACTGGAAAAGCTAAACAGGACAAGTGTTTGTCTATGAGAATTGATGAAAATCTCACCTTAGATGTCGGTTCAGTTCTTCCACATAATGCTTCTGGTCAAGGACAGCTGTAATCCCTCCATCTCTAGTTGTAAAGGTGAAAACTTATTGACTGAGAAGAAACTCCTGGATTCTAAAGTGATAGTTTGTACTGGGGCTTTCAGCACAGAGTTGAAACCTTTTATCCTTTCCTTATAAAACTACTGGTGCCTGAGCAGAATCAGAAGCACCAGGGAGTAAAGCAGCTTTTTGGCTGCTTCTCCTCAGCAGCTCAACAGTGAAGTGCTCTGAAGTGACAGAAGCATATAAAATATGAAGTCTCCTTCATTTGCTTCAGGTCTTTTAGATACAGTGCTGCCAACAGCTGCAGTCTCAATTCACCTAAAATTACATTTTTCCTCCATAACTGATCTCTCCCACAGAGACAGATACTTGAGAGGGTTTCTGAAACACTGCTTAGAAACAAACCAGTGATTTAGCAGTGACCTGGCAAATCATCTCTTCAAAACCAAATAAAATCATAATCTAATATTTTGGGCACCTTTAATTTTGCCCCAGCTCAAGACACAAACTCTCCACCCTATTCTTGTTAAAACCACCACAGTCACAATCTTTGAAAGTTAGTATTAGCTAAGAAAATCTGTGATTCTTGGTTTTGGATGATTAATAGTTTGAGCTCTCCAGCACCCGTGTCCTCCCACAGACTGTCTGACAGTTTGTTCTACAAAACTTATAATGATTTAGAATTCACCATACATACTGTTTGCCATCACTGTCCTGTGTTTCCTTAAGGTACAAGGAAAAATCAATCACTCCAACCTGAAAAACATATTTAAGATATAAGCCCACCTTCACAGTGCAGTTCTGCACAGAAGCAGGCATTACTGTATATTTGGAAAATTATAAAAATCTGAAGTTTAAATTCACAGAGACAAATAATACCTATAGTCTTCCTAGCTGATGCAAACATGCAAGTTAGTGTTTGTCATAAAAGCATCAAAGTAATCATATTTAGTGATCAGTTTCCTAGCAATTGTGAGTTTTGACATTATTTCCATAAACTGTTACTTATGTACTTTCTTTTGACACAGTGTGGGAAACACCACAAACTTCAACACAGCACATGCTGGAAAGAACTCTGGACCCATCTCAGTGAAGTATTTATAGATGTACTTAATTCTACTGGAATCTTAGACCAACTGATCCTACTTAAGCTTTAATCTTCACCTGGGAATCCAAGTCTTCTCCTTTCAAGCAAAGGTTTGCATCAATAACATTCAGTCCAACCAGCAGACCCACAATAACTGCTCCTTCCTCCTCCATCATCAATGCATCAGGTTCATAAAATTCACTGGAAGAAATATTACAAGGCATCACTGCACATCAAACAATTATAATGGCACTTCCATCACTGAAATCATATAAACATAACACAGCCTTTACAAAGCTCAGCTGAGCAGCCCCTTCCCACCAATTTATTGCAGCTTCACTGCAAAAACTTGGTCCTTTGCAGGGTGCAAGAACAAGCTTAAAGTTAAACTGGTCAATTAATGACCCTCCCTGGAGCAACACAAGGTGTCAGTGATTCAGGGGATACAATCTACACATCTCTGCTCTTACCTTAACAGATGCTTATGGTCCAAGAGTACTTTGAGATAATCTGCCAGTTTCTTCTGCATGAGTGCTAGATAAAGCCAAGCCCTTCCTCTGCCCACAGCAGTCCTAAAATGAAAACTTGCATGTTTTGGTAAAAACAGAGTGTTTTATTAAGTAGATTTGTGCAATTCAAAATTCTCGCTTTACAAAGTGAGATGAAGAATATATTTACTAAAAAAAAAAACCCACAACAACAAAAAAACAAACTCCCCCCCTAACAACAACAAAAAAAATCCCTGGGGAAATTCCCCAGAACACAAAAGCATTTAAGCATTTTTCAGTGAAGGAAAAGTATATCGTAAAGTCTTCCTAACTTGAAAAGACATATATAATCAGCTACCACCACAACCCAACCATTGATGCCCCCGGCTTTAAAACCAGTCTCTTTTCATCATCCTGAATTACCCAAATTAAATACCACTAGTACACGTACAACATGACAAGAAGTTATGAAAGTGGGGGGAAGAAGAGGAGAGAAAATAACTGTGAAGACTTCAGTTATTTTTAGCAAGGTTGGAAAAGTTTCCAAAAGCTGTTTTTAATCTGACAGTATTGTGTGAATTAGAAACTGTGAATATTTTGAGGTATCCTTCTTATCTCTTGGAGAAGTCAATGCCTCCTCCATGCTCTATTTTTTCCTTTGGGAATAAGATCTCATTAAGGAAGCTGAGAGACTACACAAAGGATTCCTTTTCCCAGCAGTGTGAGTGAAATGCATCATCTCCAACAATAAACTTACTTCAACTCTGGCAGATTTTTAACACTAGTTGCTATATCTGATGCTTCAGGACAAAGTTTTTCCACTAGCTCCAAAGGACCAAAAAACGATTTGTTCTGTCCAATAAAAGTCTTCTTCACTAAAGGGAGCATACAGAGAAGTTTGTGAGGAAAAGTAATAGGCTTCCAACTCCAGAATTACAAATTTTACTCCATCTGTTACTTGTCTTACCAGCTTCTAACATGTCAATGAAAAGGGGGCACTAAAAACACCTTGACCGTTTAGGAGGCACAAAATACAGGGTGTACAGGGGTAACCATATAGTTATAGCTGTAATGCTGATTAGCATCATACATTTATGCAATGAATAATGTCATTCAGAAGTCAAACTGGAGACACAGCAGGACACAACAGCGACTCATTGACCTGCCTCTGCCAGAGCCCACCTTTGAGCCCGTGCTTGAGGCAGTGCTCCAGCACCACGAAGAACTGCTGCAGTGGAGGGAAGTCGGAGTCCAGGGTCCGGCCCAGGCTCAGGGCTGACTGGATCAGGATTTTGATGCTGAGCTTCATCATGTTCATGAGGTTGGCACGTTCCTCCATGGTGTGGCACTGAGCACCTGGGGGCACGTGGGTGGGGAAAAGAAAGCTGCTGTAGAATCACAGATTCAATTCGGTTGGAAAAGACCTCCAAGATCATCGAGTCCAACCTAGCACTAAACAACACCGTGTCAACCAGCCCATGGCACCGAGTGCCACGTTCAGTCTTTCCTTAAACACCTCCAGGGATGGTGACCCCACTGCCTCCCTGGGCAGCCCATTCCAATGGCCAATCACTCTTTCTGTGAAGAAATTCTTCCTAATGTCCAACCTAGACCTCCCATGGCACAGCTTAAGACTATTTCNCCAATTTTCTTAAGGATGCTATCTCATATTTGATCTTTTCAAGCCTGATCAACAAGGTGGGAGATTTAATCCGTGAAACAGANGTGATAAGGCCACCCCTGAGCCTCCTTTTCTCCAGGTTAAACACCCACAGCTCCCTCAGCCGATCCTCATCAGACTTGTGCTCCAGACCCTTCCCCAGCTCCGCTCCCTTCTCTGGACAAGCTCCATCCCCTCAATGTCCTTCCCGAACTGAGGGGCCCAGACCTGGACACAGCACTCGAGGNGGGCTGAGGGACCCCGGCCCGCCGCGTTACCACGGCGACAGCGCGCGGGGCGGGGCGGGCGCCATCTTAGAACTGTGAGGGGCGCGGGGCGGGCTCGTCGCCGCCGGAGCGGGGGGAGTGGAGGGGGCTGTTGCAAAATGTGAAATATGTACCAATTTTCTTAAGGATGCTATCTCATATTTGATCTTTTCAAGCCTGATCAACAAGGTGGGAGATNCGCCTCACCAGTGCCGAGTACGAGGGAGAATCTGCCCAGAGTCGCTGCCCGGCTTTCACAGCCCCCCCCGNACCAAAGCGCTAAGTGATGCTCAGGTGTTAGGCAAAACGCTTGTCTGTAGAATCGCCTTGTTAAAGTTTAGGGCTCGATACGTTTCAATAATCTCAGACCTAGTCGGAGGTTAACAAAGCTTGGGGATAAGAATGTACCACTGATAGCAGACACAGAGAGTGCGGAATTTATGGGCCGCAAGGATGGTATGAAGCTGAGTTGGGGGAGGTTTAGACTGGATATTAGGAAAAGTTGTTTCCCAGAGGGTGGTTGGGCACTGAACAGGCTCCCCAGGGCAGTGGGCACAGCACCAGACATGTCCGAGTTCAAGAAGTGTTTGGACAACACCCTCAGGAACACGGTGGGATTCCTGGGGTGTTCTGTGCAGGGCCAGGAGTTGGACTCGGTGATCCTTGTGGGTCCCTCCCAGCTCACAAATTCCGTGATTCTGTGACATTTGGTGGAACCCTCAAGACAAGGAAGAGACTAATAAAGACAACACAGCGACACAGCTGAATCAGCTCCAGCTGGGTGAAGGTAATTCCGTCATGGGCTGATCAGACCATCGACTCAATAAACCCACCGACCCAAAAGAAGAGAAAGACTGAACATGCAGACTAATTAGCATGAGAAGTGAGAGCATCATTAACCGATAGAAGATAGAATACTAATTAATAACAGAACTATGTAACTGGTAGCCAATGAACACTTATGCCTGCCTTTGCCAGAACAGTGAGAAGTTTTGGTAGTTGTGCTGGTTTTGTGGATTTGTCACTCAACACCCCTTTCTGTAAATAAATCAAATACCTCCACTCTGTGTTAGATCATCCTCTTGCACATCTGGTGAAAGAACCTGTTTGGGGACAACGGGGGAGCGGGACAGGGACTGGCTCCAGCCCCCTTCTCCTTCAGTCACCTACACTATTCCTAAGACTATGCAAAAGTCACTTTGGTACTAATGTTCATCATTGCCTTAATTTTTAAGCACAGCGTTAATTTAGGGTTAAAAATGAGCAAAACCCTTCCTTGTGTGAGAAGAAGGAAAACAGGGAATCATTCCAATCAATCTGATCTTAATAACCACAAAGCACACAAAATTGTGTCATCTCAGCATGCTACTGTATAGTATAGATCTACTATGTACTATAGTGTATACAGTCAATATACAGTATATTATATATATACTGTATATTGACTACAGCCAATATATGCCTCAAAACTACATATAATGTCTTGACATGAGACTGAGGATTGAAAGAGTTGCAATATTTTGAATTTTGATGTCAATATCATCAGATTATACATTAGGAACTGAAAAAAAAAGCTGCAGAAATAGAAAATCAGTGACTTTTGGGGGAGTATTGGGGTGTTTCAATAGCAATACTAACCATTTATATGGTTTTCTGAATAAGAATTTTTATGTATCAGGAATACTTTGTTTGCAAGCCTTCCTCAAGATACACGTATTACCCACAACACTTTAAAAAATAAAATAATATTAATGAAATGTCCTTTACAAACACAAATTTAAATTAAAAAATGTCTTAATAAGGGTTTGCATTAAGTCAAATAACTACTTGAACAATATTTTTTAGACTGTTGCAAATTTACATAGTCAAGTACATCTTCCGTAAAACTGTGCAAGTAGGTACATGCAAAATAAACAGGTATTAGACACATTACCAAAGCCAAGCCCTAAAGATTAGGCATCAGGTTCCTCTGCAAAAGATCACAGACATGATGCTGCAACCTTTAAGAATGCAGTCACACAGTTCTGTATCTCATCCAATTCGAGAGGTTTGTTCCAACACCTTTTTGAAGCCACATGCCTTGTTTACTGTAATTATTCAGCACACTTTGAAGTCAGAAAACACTGAAACACAAAGGAAAGCTCACAGTTCTCCATCTCTTGGTCTTTGGGACAGCAAGTCTTGATTTGTTTTCTTTAGGTTTGTAGCTCCTGGCCTGTCTGCAAGGCAGGACACATTTTTTTCAGTGGCACACCCTGATTTAGGATGGGGTTTGTGTGCTTAAAACATGATCAACAGATGTGAAGCAGCAGGTAGAGGTTATAAAATGTCTGGAAAAAGAGGATAGTAGGGAAAAAGCTCCAAGTTTTCCACAAGTGCACTTGCAGGCCTTGGCTTGTTTCTTAAAAATACCTGCTTTAAATTAAATTTATAGTGCTTGGTCAAAGGTAATACTGAACAGGTAGAACAGGTGACTTAGTGCTTGTTCTCATTTCATATATAAGATATGAACAGATTTTTCCTATGCAATTTAAAAAAAACTCATCAAAATATTACCCCGAACCTTTGAACAATTTGGGGAGGTGTTGTATTCCCTTACTTTAAAAGAAAGAAGTTGAAAGATTATTGTAAAAGTTCCATTAAGTGTGGGAACTCCATTTCAGGCAAGAGAACATTTCATTTCCTGTCCCTTGCCCAATGCTGAGTGCTGTTTTGAATTACATCTATTCACAGCATTATTCCAAATGCGAAGGAAGAAAAGGGGATATTCTGCCCTTTGCCAGGTTAGATCCCAGGTACTCAAAATGGGCACCCGGGAAACAAACCTGTGGGAAGTTTGGAGTGAGACTTTGAGATGAGGGGGAAGACGAGAGTCTATTTTTTTTTCAGGATAATTAAATTCTGACTATGAAACGCTGAGAAATTTTCAGAAAAAATAAAAAAGTCCCTCAGCATTACTGGTTTCCCCATACTGTCCCAACTCAGCCCCACAGAACTCTGCCTTGAATACTCAGTATCATCAAGAACAAAAAGGTAGCACCAGTGAGCAAAACTGAGCTCCACTGCTCCAGAACCTTTAAGCACCAGTATGAGACCCAGGAGTACAAGGCTCTAGACCCAATTTCTGCTGCATTTGAATGGTTTTTTTTCCATGTCATGAATATCATTGAGATCTGTTTTCCATATAATTCAACTAAAGTGTCCTTTTCATTCATTCTAAGAGTATCTGTATGGCTGCTACATCCATTAATGCAAATGTTTAACAAAGCAAGTTGTGGTTAAACTGAAGGCATTCTTAGCATAGTTAAAAAGTAACTCATAGCAAATCTGTATCTTAGCTTGCTTGTGCACTCTCTGACATGAAAGGTACAACGAATTTCTTCCCTGAACCAGCACATCAGGGAGGATATGGAATTGTTGATCCCTCAGTGCAGCCAGGCTACTCCTGAGGGAGCTTCGAGGAGAGGGAGAAAAGCCAGCACCCAAAAGCTTACCGCATAAAACTAGAATCAATTTCCCCAAATATACCATGAGTTTATGTTTCTTCTGGTTACAATACACTCCTTAACTTCTACATCTGTGTCGCTTGTTTGATTTTACTTCAATACAAAACCACGGCATCCTAAAAAAGAAATTCAAAGTAACACCCATGCACCACTGACACGAACCAGCAGCACTTACGGGAGCGAACTCATTTGCGCACCACAAAAGCGAGTTTACTAAAGAAGCGGAGCCGTACTTGTCTTTGCCGGGCTGTCACTGCCGCCGGGCTTGGACACGAATGCCAGGGACGCGGACTTCAGCGCGCTGCCATAGCTCAGCGCCAAGTTTTCCGAGGCTTTCCTGGCCAGAGACAAGATCGGAGCGGACCACCTCGCCTCCTCCGGTTTCGCCTTCTCCTCGTTCCTCAGCTCGGCCGCGTCCGGGAGCTGTTTTTTGTCAATAATCTCAAAGTCTTCCTCCCTGCCCGCGGCGGGCGCGGCGCGGCGCTCCCCGGCAGCCATCTTGGACGGGTCACATGACCCCGGCGCGCGTGGGGCGAGCCCGGGAGGGGCCGGGAATGAGGGAAAGTGCCGGGAATGCGGGACAGGGACAGGGACCGGGAGCGGCTGCACAGACAGGCCTGGCCGCGACCCAGCGCTTCGCTTGGCCCTCAGAGTTCAACACTCGTGCGGGTGTGGAAGGCGAAGGAAGGAAAGTTTACCTTTAGGCAAGTCAGGGAGGTTTAACAGAAGGACAGGTTTTGTTGCTCTCCGCGTCCCCAGACATCGTTTTCAGCTAGAAAATTAATGCCTTTTGACATCTCAGGTTTACACGGTTAAGCTGTGGCAGCTTTATTACTCTGCCTGTGGTTAAAAGGGAGGCCTGGTGTGACAGGTGCGCTGCTGTGAAAAGGGCTTTCTCACATCCCTGACGTGAAAACACAATTAGTCAGTAAGGAACTTCATTAGAGCGTTTGGGCTGTGCTTGGTAGAAAAGATCTGTCATGAAGGGGAACTGAAATTACCTGAGTATGAAAATTCACTTTTACTGGGTGCCTCAAATATTGATGGAAGCCACTGGTGTGTGGCTTCTTGTCTGATTTTCCATCCAGCACCTGGATGTGTTGGGATATGTCACTTGTTTAGTCACGAGATGTAGCTTTTTTTGCTACATAGATGTAAGTCTTTTGGAAGGAGAGAATAGGAGAGTCGAAGATCAGTTCCAGTAATCTTGTAGCAATATAAATCTTCAGGCCTATATTTTATTTGTTCTCCTCCTACAGGCTACTTTAAGATTGATTCTGTCTTCTTGGCTCCTCAGACACTGAAAATTTAGCAACTTTTCTTCCTCAAAGCACAGGGAAGCTCTTATATTTTTGTTGAGAATGTGAAGGTCAGCAGCTTCTTATTCACCCGTGATTCATATGAGCTAAGTATAGGCTTTAAGCTACTTTTGCTAAAGAGAAGTTTTACTCCATCTTGTGGACTCCAGGAGTATTGGGCTGTGTTTATAAGGAAATAATCTCTGATAGCTCTGTAAGTTGCTGTCTTGCAGTTGACTATATCAATATTCCTCTTGACTTGAGTAAGACTTGACACTGATGTTCTGTATTTTACTATCCACACAATGTTAGAGTCAGGGTGGAGAAGGTAGTCTTGGCTGGAAGCAGAATTCTGAGCATTAAAAGGAAGTTTCTTTTCCAATACATCTGAAAAATAGAGGCATAAAAGTTTTGTGGCTGAGAAAATAGGAGCAAACCAAGACTCCTATTTACCTCATTATGTTTCTCTCTCAAAGAAGAGATGCCTCAGACTCCCCTTTACAACCTCACAATGAGCTACTTTGTAAAAACAGCACGTGAAACTATCACATAGTCTATGGTCAGCTTTTGTTATGTTACTATTAAAGAAACATTTGATCATTGTATTTCAAGTGTGTTGAGGAAACTTTGTACTGTGCATAAATAATTTGCTAATTTTTTTGCTACACAGCCATATAATTTAACTGCTTTACTTAAAAGTGTTTGGCCAAAATTACTTAAATGTTATGAAGTCAGCCACTGATTGGTTTAAATGCCTTCTCTCTCACACTTCTTATTTAAAACAAGCAAGAATTCTTGTGACAATGAGAGTTCTAAGTCAGAGATTTGTTTTGTTTACAGAGTACAATTTCCTAAGAATTAATTTGGGGCAGCCAAGAAGGGTGTGGTTTATACAGAATAAAGCATTAACCATATTAAAAAAAAAAGGTAAGAAAAATTATTTTTTAAAATAAAAAGTAATTAAAAAGGGGCAAAACATAAGTAATGTTCCTTTGGCTTTGATTCACAGATTTATCAAGGAGGCACTAGGCATGAACAACACTACTCACTTCTAGCTCTGAGAGTGGGCTTATTTTTGTCTTCTGCAGATGGTGATATTTCACCACTGTTGTCACTTTACAGACCACTGGTCCAGCTCTTGCTACTCATGTGAAGATGAACAATGTTTTCTTTTGAAAGCCCATCTTGTGGCTACTCTGGGTCTGCCAGAGCACATAAATGTCAGTGCTGTGGAATGACAAAAATACTTAAAATTGTTAGGGCTCATTGAATAGTTGGTCAGGGAAATAAGTGACCCACTTACTACTTTTTGCTTTTGCTAACCCTAGAAATCAACGTGCTTCTAAAGAAAAAATACCATTATGAAACTTATATAAGTAAAATTCATTTTCTTTTTCATGCAGGTCTTGTATAATCTTATTTGGCTTTGCTGTGCCCCCCCCCCCATCTTCTTATGCGAGGGTAAAAAAACTATTTGAAACATTTAAATAATGGTGAATTCAAAGTATAGAAAAATATTATTCCCGAATAAATCCTATTTTAATCAGGAAATTGTCCATTTAAGACAAAAGTCTGGCTCCCCAAAATGGAAGATATTTCATTGTGGAATAGGAGAAGCTGTATTGGTCTTGAAAGGAGTGTAAATTTTCATGCAAGGCAGTTTATTTGGCTAATTCCTTGTTGTCTCATATTTATTGGGGTATTGTTTTAAGACATTTTTTTGCCATTTAACTTTTCAAGTGAATCTCACTCTTTAAATATTTAAAAACAGCAAAATGTCACTGTGTGCTGAAGGTTGAACCTTTGTGATTAGCTGTCACTTACACTTTGCATTCCTATAACTTTTTCAGTCAGCAAAAGATATATATTACAAATGAGCTCATCAAGCTTTTGACCTTTAAAAGGCTGGTTGAAATAAATAGCAAGTGTAGCTGTAGTTGGAATAGCACAAAACCCCCTGAAACCCTGGTGTGATGTGTGTTTGGCAGCATGTTATAGAAGATTCACAGGGCAATACAAATCCCAGTGTTTAGCAAGAATTCAGTGAGTAAATTTAGTGAGTAAAAAGTAATTGCTGAGTAAAGCTGGATCCAGCAAGTCCTGAGCAACCACTTTGTGCTGGCAGGAGGAATAAGCCAGGCATGTACACAGTGCACTTCTAATCAAAAAAATTAAAATTATTTCCAATTCTGTCACCACTCCTGTATTGAGTCAAAGCAATCATTACCTTTTTTAAAAATTTTGAAACCCAAAGCTTTGTGCTCCCTGATCCCACTGCACCAGCCAGTGCCATCCTTGCAAAAACTCCTCATTACTATGGAAAGAATGAGCTGTTTGAAACTCTTTTCAAAAGTCATTAGAGTCCCTGAGAGAAAATGTAGATGGTATTAGGTGGAAATGTGTGTCATTGTAGTAAATAAATGAAACGATAGAGTAAAATGTGGGTGAGAAACTTTCATGGAATCAGAAGAACAGCAACTCACTCAGTATTGATTTAAATCAGGCAGTTAAGTGGCTGATATCCAAATACCCATCAGAAATATATTGAATGACAGTCTGAGGAAAAGTCCCATGTATTTGTTGTTCTACTCTGAAGTATTGCCTACTTTTTAGGGGGAAAAAATCGGTTTTAATAAGAGTATAGCGGACTCGAATGTGGAGTATCAGAAAGCAGGTAAACCCAACACATTTCCTATTAGTTATTTAATGTTTGTTGGCTCTGTAAAAGGAGAAGCAGGACTTCCCAGTAGGTGACACTGTGGCACTACTTTATTCACAGAGCAGCCTCTAACATCCAGCAAGGAGAGCCCCAGAGAAAACACCACTCTGCATCTGCCTGAGAAAATACCAGAGGGCTGAGAAAAAGGAGAGAAAGGAGCCGGTGCTCCCCGAGGACCCTCCGAAGCTGCTCTGTGATGTAACCTGGGCTTCGTTTGGGGAAAAGGAAGTATTTGCTTGGCTCACTTTTATGTGACTGTTGAATAAATGTCTGGGAATATTCTCTGATGGAATCCTAGATGTTAATGAATCGGGGTCATTTGCCAGTTCTAGAGTTTCATGTGGGATTATGAAATTATTAGTATTTTAAAAAAGATTTTTGTCTGTTAAAAGTTGTTACACGATGTTCCAAGCCCTTTATGGGAAGTTTGGATAAATGGTATAATTTGTCCAGTTTACGGACCAAATCACAAATCAGAGCACATCTGTTTGAATAGTGTAATTTATAGGCTTCATGACCTGTGTGGTTTTGGGTTACATTTTTCATGGCTTTTTTCCCCTTGGTTCTTACCAGCTTGCCTGGTTTTTTTCCTTGCTATTGCATGCAAGCAGTTTTGTATCAAGTGTAATTTTGAATGTTTTACAAAAGTGATGTAAATTGACTTGACTGAGTAAAAAAAGTCATAGGGTAAAAGGAATTATCAATGTGATTACAGACTGAATCCTAGTAAGACATAAATGCAGTATCTTTGAAATGTGCTGACATTTTTGCTACTTAATGCAGCTTTCAACTAATGCACATGAGAATACTTATATGTGACTTAATTAGCTGAAGAAATAGGCTCATATCACTCTATTAGTGTAACAGAAATGTTGCAAATTGCAGAAGAAAATGTTGTTAGATGTTATATAAGCTAATGAAATACATTATATACTCCCTAGACAAGTTTAGAAAAAGACCTTTATGCTGCACAAAAGCATTGTTAATTATTTTGTCATGTATTTTAAAAGAAAATATTAGAAGTTCATAAAAAATTTAATTCACTATCCACGAAGGTTGAAGAAGTTCAGACTTCTACTTAAAAGAGAATTCTGTGCTCTTCAAAAAAGAAAAAAAAACCCCAAACACGGCATGAGTTCTATATCATGACTATAAAAAAATTGTGAGACAATCACTTTATATTTGGTGGGTGGTTCACAGTATTTGTTTTTTACCAAGTGCCTTTTGGCATCCAGCTACATTTCCAAGCTTCTCCCCTTTCTGTCCAACTGTAGGCACAAGTTTGGTTTTTTTGGGCTACACAGTCATTTTCTGAAAAGCTTAGTACATTTGCAAGTTTGCTGAATGCAATAGAAATCTATGCATAATTATTTTAAAGGTACTAAATAATAAAATATAATAAATGTAATATAGAGTTTTGGAGGAGTTTAAATTTTTGCCAGGTACTGCACATGTCAGATAAGAGTGTTTTGCTGCCCAAGCAAAAAAGATAGATTAGGCAAAGGATATTTAGTTTCCTAAAACATATTGAAGTGGTTTCTTCTTCAATAGGAATACTAAACAAATCTTTTCTATTTAAAATAGTAAAGAACAGCTTGCAGGCAATTCTGGTGACACTGCACTTGTGCACCTGGGGGCACAACGTGGCACAAACTGGCTCAGGTCTCTGCACAAAGAATTGAAGTCTTGTAACTGAGTCCCCTCTGTAAAGTGCAGGAAACAAAGACTTGGAAAAGATTGCAACAAGTAACGTGAGAAGTGCAATTCCTGGCTTTTCTGCTGCCTTTGATTTTCTCATTTTCTGATTGCTCTGTGAGTGACACTGCATAATAATTGGAAAGATATCTAGAGAGCTTAAACCAAAAGTGAAGTCAATAAATCTTTAGCTAGATTTTTCTTTGTTTTAAATAGGAAAAGTGTCTTCTCTTTCTCCTTTTCTTTCCTCAGAGTGTTTTTCCTTGCAGACCTGTAACCACTTGGTTTGCCACACTTAGGGATAGCTCACAGCCTCTTTGGTTCAATAGGAATTTTTGGGGGGGGGAAAAAGGGAGAAAATGAACTAGGTGTTTTACAGATGTGCAAAAGCACTTAATATTGACTGAATCAAAGGGAAACTTAAGCTTTTGGATAATGCATGTGTGCAGCTCAGTCAGTCAACTTCAGTGTGTCTCTGTTACCAATTCTCCTCACATTACAAGTTAAGCTAATTTGTCTGAAGGCCTTTCCATGCTTTAGGAGTAACCCAGAAGCTTGAGCAGGCAGGTGAGATGTTAACTGTGAGATTGCTTAATGATCTCTCACCAAGAATCCTTTAGAAATACCTTCACTAATCTATTTGAGGGAGTTAATCCTATGTAATCATGTCACCTTTGGAAACAGAACTGAAAAACGTAGGGCACCAGTCACTCAAGTGGTTTAAACTAGTTTAAAGGGCCACTGGGGTGCTGCTGTTCTCCTTTTCCTCCAGCTGTGTGTCCCCATTTCCTCACAGGCTCCCCCTCTGACTCTTGACAAGGCATTCACAGGTGAAAGTGGCAGGAAATGCAAACTGGAGCTCTCCAGCACCCCAAGGCAATGGAACTGCCTTGGCTGCCTTGTTCCAGCTCTTTAATCTGGCCAAACCCTTCCTCAGCTCCCTTGGTCATTGGATTGCTGAGCCAGTTCAATGCACTGAGTTGGCAGAAATCTAATACAAAAAAAGTGAATGGATTTTCTCCTGATTTAAAGCACTGAAACAGGTCATATTTTCCCAGTTATGTTTTGGGAGGATCATTCACTATAGGGGTGTCCTGTTCAACCCCCAGTTTCTGCCTGTCCTGGGTTCTTCACAGAGACTCCACATGTGAATTTAGCAAAACAGAGTTACTACTGGAGTGTGTTATCTTAAACATCCTTCTTTCCACCTTTTGTCAGTCATAGGGACTCCTGACATTGTACCAGCAGTAAATGCATAGGGGGAAAAAAGCACTAAAATCAGAAAGTGGAATCCCAAAAGCTGCTAGTAACCAATGGATGAGGGACTTTGTGGTTTAGGAATTGCATCTGAAGTAGCCATCTTTAGATAAAGAGAATACAGAGAAAACAAGATGTGGGTATAGACTGAAGTCTTAGTCACTCAATAACAGAACCTCCACACGATTATTCTTTCAGATTTGTTCTGTTTAGATTCTCAATTTATACTCAATTTAACCTTGAATGCTGCTGATGTCATATGGGCATAGGTAACTTTTGTCCTCAAATACTGAGAAACAGAGCAACCAAGGAACCATGACAAATTTTTCAGCTAGGAAAAAGAATTAGCAGGGTCTAGTAATGCCAAATGCATTCAGTGTGCTACAGGTGGCATTATTAGAAGTGCACACCATGGCAAATTTCTATTGACACCTCACCTCATGTAACACAGTTCTCTTTATCTTACATGGTCAGGAGAAATCCTTTTTCTACAGCAGATCTTCTTAGGGTTTACCCCTTAAAAGCACACAAAGATAATAGTTACAGAATTGTGAATGAGCCATAATTTATAATAACTTGGGTGGCAATAAAGAAGTGTAATGATGGCTTCAATGAAATGAAGTGGAGATCATTTATCTTTTTAGGTGAAACTTGTTTAAAATTTCGAGCTGTGTGAAAGGAAGAGACCTTTAATTGAACTGCCACTTAGTGCAAGTGTGGAGGGAAAGACACTTCTGGTAGATGGCTGTGGTCTGTTAACAGAGAGTAATAATTGGCATCCAGCTGTTAAGATACAGTGTCTTGCCATCTTTCTTTTTCCTCTTTGGTCCATTAATTCCAGAAGATTTTACACATTGCCCTGACTGCTGTTGGAAATATGATATTAGTAACTGTAGCAAAATTTTCTAAACCTCTTTTGAATAATCTTTTAAAATGCAAAACAAACCCCTCAAACCCTCATCTGAAAATGGCACTATTGACTGAAGTGAGGAAGAAAAATGTGAAGCCCAAATATAGTGATAAAGGCTGAAGTTAAAGAGTTTTGCTGTTTTTCTAATAAACATAAACCAAAAATGTTTGGTTTTTAACTACAATAAGAACAATAAAAACTGTCATTCTCTGCCAATTACAATTTCAGGCTGTGATCCTGTCAGAATTCATAAGCTCATGACTCCAGCTGCCAGGATATGTTGGTATTGATCTCCCCTGAGTCAATGCTTTATAATGGTTGAGGGCATGAGGCCACCCAAGGCACTGTCACATAATACTGAGGCCCTACTTTGGTCTTTAACTGTTTCAGGGTTGCCATTTGCAGCCTGTAAATAGGGAAGGAAAAGATCTTTTCTTTCTCTGTACTGTATTGGTGTGTAATCACTGCTGTCTCAGAACTCTCAAAACTCTCAAAATCTGGCATTTCAAATGTTACCATTATGATGGGTTTTGCCAGTCAGGCATCCACTCCCAGGATGAGCAAATCTCAGTTTTACTATTAGTGTTTTGTTTCTGAAAAATCCACAGGTAGTTCCAGGCAAAGGAAAAAATCTGGAAATGCTGAAGATGATGAGTAAATGGGATATAAAGGCAGTTACAGCTGGTTGTATCTTAGTGATAAATTGAAAAGTCATTAAGGAGTTGCTTGGTGTCAGAAAAATGGTTGGTTTTGCTTTTTGGAGAAAATGCTGTGTTTATTTGTAAGAGAAGTACTAAGTGACACTGCATTTTACCCCTAAGGAGAAGCTTTATGGCTGAGACACTGCAGGGAGACTTAGATCTTTGGTCTATTCCCAGATCTATGGTAGTTTATTTATGTCCTAATTCTTATATTGTTTATGATTTTGAACTTTGCCTTAGTTTTCTTTCTACAAGACAGTCACTACCTTCTTTAATTTTGTCTTTGTAGACTGCAGGCTGTTTGGAGCAGGCACTTCTTGCTGTATTACTAAATGCATGTATCATGCCTGGCACAATCACAGCTAATGTGGTTTGGGTAAGTAGATATATATTTAATGCTACTGCTTTAAAAAAAATAATTGTAAAGTGCTGCTGTTGAATTGGAGCATTTCCAGTTAGGTTTACTTTTATGCCTGGTTGTAGAGAAAATGTTTCACAGTGAAAGCTATAAATTTTCATTAACAAAACCAACTAAATTTGCCACAGGCTTCTAACTTCAGCTCATTACATGTCTTTGAAAGTAAAGCATCTTAGTTATTTGTTGTCTGTAGAGGCTGAGATGCAAAATCCAAAAGTGCTTGAGAAATTGCATAGAGATGTTGGATCCCAGAATAAGAAAGATGAAGGAAAGGAAAGACAGCAAAATTTTGTCCTGAACAGATGGAATGTAAGAAAATATTTTGAACATATTTCAACTTTTTGATAGTGCAATTGTAGAGGACTGGGACTTTATGACAACAGAGGAAAGTTCTAATCTTTTTGCTTATATGATTGACTTATGTTTTCTCACCATTGTGCCCATATTTTAGAAAATCCAGTAAAAGAAAAATAGTTCAATTCCTAATATAGGTATTGCCACTATTTTAGCATAAACTCAGCTTTTTACTCAGACTAATCTCTGGTTAGTCCAGATATGGAAAATTATGGAACTGTGGATTTAGGTGCAAATTAACTGTTTTTCAAAATAATTTCTGATACAGATCTCTTTTCATTTGACTATGACACTCTGTAGAGATTCCTAATTAGTCAACATTTTTTTAAATTCAATTTTAGATCAGAATCAGAGCAGTCAGTTGTTTGATTTCCCAGTGGTGGGGGAGTGAGTGAGAAGCTGCCTGGTGCTTAGTTGCCAGCTGGGGTTAAACCATGAAAACTCATTATGTAAAGTTATACTTCTAGAGCAGCTCTGAGATGCACTGAGCACAGAGTCCAAAGGAAAATACTTGATTTGTGCCAAAGTGTCTCTGAAATTTAGTAAAACCAGTTTTGTGATGGATTGCAGGTAGTGTCTCAATCTGAACTTTGGGCCTTAGAATAGCCCATTCTCAATTCTGTGTTTTGTATTTTTCTTCCTTCTCTATGTTCTCTAAGTGAGCAGAGTTGATGGTGTCATGATCACATTGCTATCTTAGCTAAAATTTATGTTGCTTTATGAAGAGGAGCTTCACTAGCATTAATTAAAGATAATTATCCTTCCTTTTAGAGAAGAAAACAAAAAACTAAGTGATTTTAGTTCTTGCTAATCAAAATTTCAGTCTCTGCAGTTAATAATTGACAGGAGGTCTGAATCTTTGTGAATTAACTTTAATTTTTACTCATAAAGAGGACAGGAGCCACAGAAAGCTGGTAAGATTTTGCTTTGGGAAGTTTCCTCAGGATAGGGAACTGCACGATCATAATTGTGAAGCTTATTGTTACTTTTATTTAAAATTCCAGAAAACCTTTATTTTCCAGGGCACACGTGGAGCCTATAGATGCCAGAAATGGAAAAGTGGGATGTGATCAAATAGAATGTGCATTGTCCTTAGGGATCATAGAAAGAAGAGAGAATTGGGGCTGATAACCAATTGTAAGAAACAAAAAGAACCCTCAGATGTTTTCCTGCCCAGGTTAGTGGGAGTTCAACTTTGGTGTTCAAATCTTGCATTATGTCTGAGCCAGTGCAGGAACTCACAACCTCCAAGAGGACAAAGTCACCTCTTCTTTTTTTCTGCCTGTTTTTCATCATCATCTTCCTCCCTTCACCTTCCTTTGTTGGCTCAGGGACTCGTGTGACACCGTGGGCTGATTCAGCTGACTAAATGAGCAGAAAACTACAACCCCCCCCAAAAAACCCCACCACAAAAGAAAACAAAAAAATCCCCTCAGTAGTTTTCTGCTAATTTGGAGAGTTGAACTCACTGGGAGTCAAAAGAGTGGCAGAGACAGTGCAAGAATGAAAACATGTAATTGGGAGAGGGACCTTTTCTCTCCATGGGAAATTACATTTCACTTCAATTACAGGGCAGGAACTTTTGTTATTAAATTGAAAATCTAAGTGCCATCCTTTTGATTTTTTGTAAGTCTCTCCCTCTCACAATTTAAAAACCTTTTAAATGTTACAATATGCATTATTTTTAAAACATGTCAAATATTAATTATGTTGGGATTTTACATTTTTCTTCTCTGTTTTCACAAGACCATCAATACAGAAATCTAATCTTTGTGAATCATGCTGGCAAGGACATCTTCTGTACCTTCTTCAGTCTGAGAAATTCATGTTCTATAGGTGGTGCTTAACAACCCACTTCACTTTAGCATATGCTTCATTTTGCTGACTTGAGTGATCTTGCTCAGGAATTAAACAGGCAGAATTTGACCTTTGACAAGACAAAAAAATCTCAGGAAATGCCATGTTCCAGGTTTTCGATTAGTTCTCCTTCTGCTTTGCTCATTAGATCTGTTAATGAACAGTTTCATTTCCATTGCTCTGTCCACACTTGTGTTTTTCCTTTGATTGTGATGGTTTCCTACCTGCTATTCTGCAGAGTTTGATGAAAATTCAGCTGCTGTGAGAAACATGTGGCACCAGCACTCTGTGATGACTCAACAGCTGGCAGATGGCCCTACACTTTTGCTGAGTAAGCTGTTATTCCCAAGTTTGCAATTTAATGGCTTATATTTTGCTGGAAAAAGTTATACCATTGATGTGAAAGTTATTTTGGCTTCTTTTTACTTGTCACATTTCTCCTACCTATTTTTTTTTCTGTTTTAGTACTAGCCTAAAATAAGAATTTAAAAGCAATAGTCTCTTTTTCAACATCTGAGAATTTCTCATACACCTCTTTCTCTGAGGTGTTTCTGACTAATACATTGAATTATAAAGGAAAAAAGAAAAAACTTAATGTTATTTTTTTATAGTGATTATAGAAAATATTATGAACTAGGAGCTATGCCTCACTACAAGTAGCAATTTTTGCTGTACTGAATTTCTGTCTCAAAATTCCCAGACATTTCAGTCTTAAAAAAGGCATACTTTTTAATCTTTTTTTTTTTTTTACTACTAGTGGAGCATTGTACAATGGGAAATAAAATACAGATCTCACTAAGTTTTACATTTTTCTTTACCCAGATACACCAATTTTTTATCTTCATCTTGAAATATTGTAACAAGGCATGGGATTATCTTAAAAAGAGCTCAGGCTGCTTCTACCTCCACATTTGCAAAGAAACTTAGGAAACCCAGCCTGGGAAACATGATTTTAATATAGTTCTGAGTATACAGTTCATTACTGTCACTAAGACACTCTGACTTAAATGTCAGAAAATATTATTCAGGTGTGGAAGACACCAAAGATCACAGATAACTGGTATATTGAATCTTAATTAGCAGGGAGACCATATCAACCTCAGAAGCTTCTATGAACTAAGAAAACAACCCTGACATTCTCTGCTCAGCTCTGGATATTTGTTACTGACTTTGATCTCCAATGATAATCTCCAAAGACCTGGGATTCTGGCTTGCTTAAAAATTAGGTTTACTTTCAAACTTTGCTGTTAAGTCGTTATTACCAAATAACTGGAGGGACTAGAACCTCATAAAAGGTTCTTTATCTCCCATTGTGAGAGTCAGAGTTTAGACAACAACATTACATAAAGCAAAGCTTGTTTCTTCTCTGCAGCTCAGTTTACTTACTGTTAAATATATTCTGTGCATTGACACTGTGTCCTGTTCAGGTTTTTTTAAACAATCATAGGGTTTTATGTAGGTCCCATTATGTTTAGAAAACATCACAGTATTTTTAAAGGATATAACAAACAAATAGTTTTGAAATGGCCTAATGCATTATTCTTTGCCTGAGTTATGACCACAGTCAACGTCATATTTACTGGACTAATCTGGAAACTAGGGGAAAAAAAGGCAGTTTTTTTCTTTTAGGTTTTGTTCTTTGATATTTCCTCTTGGCAGGATTATTTCTAATTAGATTTTTCTTGTTCCTAATCTCAGAAGGGACACACACAGTGAACCAACAAGCAGACTTTGTAGCTCATGCATCTGAACTGCAGCTAATAAAGTGCACTGAAACTGCAGCTGAGTTTGCATTTTTAAGAAGTCCATTGTCATGACTAATTACATAATTTCCCTTTTTTATATGCATCAAACTTCAAATTATTTGGATTTTTGCTATGGTAAAGTATGTGAATTTACAGTGGGATCTTGAAAAATATTTGAGATGCTCAGAAGCCTGAGTTTAGCTTTTATTTGAGATGGCCACTTTTATTTGAGTTAAGTGTTATCTCATACTTGTGTTGTAATTTCATTGGCACCATATCACTTGTGTTATAAAAAATTATTGGGATATAAGAATCTGTGTTTTTCTTCCTGACCTTTCCACTGTTATGAAAACCAAGGTTGAAATCTCTTATCAAAGAAGTTGGAAAATAAAACTCATGTTTGTATTTAAACACAAGCAAAGCAACTCTAAGCCCGTTTTCTCATTTCTACTTTGAATAAGTAAAAACCATTACTGGCATTTTCTAGGCAAGATATGTACCAAAATCCATGAACTAATGCACAGGTTTGCATGAAGTGCTACCAAAAAAAAAAAAAAACCAACCAAAAATCTCCAGGGAGCCTTTCTGAACATTTCTGTAAAGCCCTCACTGATATGATCCTGTGGAAGTGTTGTGCTAGGACAACATGAGATCAACACCTGGATGCTGAAAATGATGTTTGGAGAGGTTGAGATCAGCTTATCATTCTGAGGTTGGGTAGGTAACCTTTTGGTTGGCTGTAGCACCCAAAACCTGGTTGCTTTGTGTTATTGGAGCTTATCTTTATCATGGTTCAGGAATAGCTGTGGGAGGTTTCAGTCAGTGCTCAATTGGCTTTTTTATGCAGAATAGAGCTGATAAAAACCTGTAATTTTCAGTCTGTAGGAAGTTCTGAATTCCATGGTTTGTTTTCATCCCAGGATACTCAGCACTTTCCAAAGCAAGTTCTTAATGCACCTTTGTTTAAACTGACACACTGCTGACAAAAGTTGTCGTCATGCATGTAACATAATTTTCCCATGGCTGCTTTGCCGTGTGAAAGTTCCTTCTGGTGTATTCTGGGAACCTTCAGACATGTAACTCTGTGTCCTCTGTCCTTTGGGAAACAAAGTGATACCATTGTCACAAAACATACAGGACATTATGAATACTGCCAGTTTTCTTCTAAAGTTTAGTAATAACGTTGCAAAATCATCCTTTGACCTTGGATTATTTATCACTTTCTACATTTTAGAGTGTAGACTCCATTTAATGGCCAAATTCCTTTATTTTCATTGCCATTTTTTCAATGTTTGCAGGAAAACAATGTGGAGGTGTAAAGCTTGGATCATGACCCCACTCTGGTAGCAGTTACTTGCTTTGTGAACTTAAGATTTGATGCTCATCACTATTTACCAGAATATCTCTACCATCTGTTTGTGCCAGAATTCTAACTTTGAAAATAAGAGCAGAGGGAAACTTTTCATGACCATTTTTAGTGGTAGGATGAGTTTTCAATCAATTTTTTTTGTGACTATTGATTATCTTCTTGTTCTCATTGATAAATATTAGGGCAATGGAAATAGTATCTGTTGATCTAGTGTGCAGGAAGTGTGATTTGACACATCCAAGTGGCTTTTGAGTGGTAGATCCTTATGAATAACTACACAAAAGTTACTTGAACTTTATTTTACTTTATTTAAGGAACAATGTAAATTGTAAATACTTTGGCAACTGGCTCCCAAGGAAGAGGAAATGTAGGGAATGTAATAATATGTTACATTTAGAAATTTATAGAAACATGGCTTTTCATTACAGTCCTTGTTTTCCTACTATTGCATATATTAATTTTTTATCTTCTAATTTCTGCTTTTTGTTCTGTCTGTGGAAGAGGTCATTACTTACAGTGTGTGACTGTCAACTCTTCCCTTCAAGAACAGATTATTGACCATTTTTTGTGTTTCCTGTTGGTGAGGAAGCCATTCAGAAATAATTATAGTAGGGTTGGCTAAAGCCCATAAGTCACATGCTATTTTGGCTTTTTATCTTATTGAATTCAGGAGTTGAAAGTGACATAGGAATGGAGAGTCAGAAGGGGGAGAAGTGGATCAATATATTGCTAAATTCTTATTGAAATTCTCTTGCTTAGACTGTTCTGGGTGGTTTTATTTCTGCTTAACATTTGCTGAGTAAAAGTCATTGCCCTAGAGATATAAGATTTATTGACACACAGAGATGAAAATGATTAGCTAAAAGGTTTCTGCACAAAGAGAATCAGAATCAGCTGAAACACTACAGGGTGGCTCATATACAGGAGGCTGAGCTATTTCAAATAAGTTATTAATGTTTGAAGCTAAAAGCTGAAGTTGTTAATATTATACCAATTGTTTATTCTTTGCTTCCTTTGTAGGGACCATAAAATTCTGAAAAAAAGCTTTCAGTTATATATGTAGACTTATATATTCTCTATACACACACACTTTGCTTGTTAGAGCTCATAAAGGCTTTATATGTTTTCATAGATTTATTTTCTAATTAAGTACATGGTAGTTTATTTGCAGATTCCAGATTTTCAAGAATTGACTTTATGGCATATTCCTGCAGTCCTGGCAAAGTTAGAGCTCTGTGACAATATATTCTGATTCATTAGGAATCTTGTGCACTCAATTTTTATTTGCTTTCCTATGCCACTCACTCAGTGTCTTGGTGTACCCTGTTCAGCTTTTCAAACATCTGAAAGGTGTCAGCAGGATTTGGCTCACAGAGCACATGAGTCTGCCAGGAGCACTGGGCAGAACCTCTGCCTTTTGGCCTAATGAAGAGCAGCTTTTGGCCTCAGGCTTGACTTTCTCTTGACTTTGTACAGAGCACAGCAAAGCCTGGAAAGTTTAATTGTCAGACAGATCCAATTGAATTACAGTGTGGTGCAGTGCTCTCAGAAGTCAAATATAGGGAAAATTCATCTTCTGAATAGATGGCATTCAACAGAATTTACTAATCTTACTAGTGCTGCTGCTGCTCCCAGTGTCACTACACTTCCAGGGACAAACTCTAGCAGGCCATATCTTTGCTTCCTTCACATCCCATTGCTGAATGGGCAGAAACCCTGTAGGAAATTTGTGTAATATTCTGTAAACCCCCCCTGTGTCCCTTCCCTGCCATCCCAGCACAAATGCTGCAGGGGCACTTCTCCCTGTCACAGGACTGGGATAAGCACACAAGGTGCTGGAAGATGTGCCAGTGCCCTGCACCCCAGTCAGAGCTGGGTTTGAGGAAGGAGACACCTCACTGTTGAGCTTGTCCTAACCAAAGGACAGGGCTTTATATATTTTACTGTTCCTCCTTATTAAATCTGGAACTGGGCAAGAACTACTAAATAAAAAAGATTAAATACAACTCACAATTCAAAGAAAATGAGATGAGAGGTTACAGAACACCAGAGAAACCTCAAAGTGTTGAATATTTATACATATTCTTGCAGGAAATGTATGAAATTTAATTCTAGGTTTCACACAGGTTTTAAAGCTCTGAGCAGGTTTTATTTTGAAATAGAAATGATTAAACATAATTTTTCAAGAGTTTTACATGATTAATGTAACAGGCTGATCTTTCTTTGAGTATATCATAAATACCATTCACATTGGTGTGCTACACATGGAGAGTTTTATTGCTGCAGCACTTTATGAAATTATTCTTTGGGAAATTATAGATATTCAATGAATAATTCAAGGCAAAAAATAAAACAAAATCTAATAAACTCTGAGTATGACTGAACTTTGACATTATTACAGTAATGTGTATACACAAACCTTGCTGTTATTGTGGAAAAATGATTCAAGTAGAGACTGATTTTTATCACAAAAGATGTTTCCACACTTAACTTGTCTGAGAGGACAATTATAACTAATTGATAGCCTGAACACCAGTCATGCATTCTTCTCTTCCCAGAGAAGTAAAGAGCAAAATATATAGAAGATAAACTGTTGAGGAAATGCTGGAATTTTGCCAGGGATTCCAAGCATCATAACATTTGCTGGGAGCCTGGAAATACTCCTGGTAATCAGAAAATGAAAAACCTTCAGGAAAGGCACATCTTAGAGGGTTATAACAAAACTTCTGTTCTAGACACAAAGAAATCAGCACAACAGATGTGGCAGCAAAAGTGCTAAAAGTGGCTGTGCTTTTTTGTCCCTTTGCTACTGTGGGGAAAATAAAGGAGTGAGGCAGAGGTGGTTACAGCAGGCAGGGAATGGGAAGAATGGTGTGGTCTTGACTAAGCTTGGAGAAACTGGGGCAAGTAAAGAGAGAGCCTGAGGAGGTCTCATCTGGGTGTTTTCCTTTGTGTACAGCTGCAACACAATTTCCTGTCAATATTAAATTACTGGGCTGTGAAATATGGTTCATAAACTCTTTAATGTGTGCTTTATACTGGTGTGACAGTCCTTGTCACCTACATCTTGTTTAACTCCTTACAGGAGCTCTGGGTAACTAGAAAGGGCACGGAATTGTACACCCAAAAGTTTAGGAGTAGCTTTCACACCTTTCTACAATCTCACCATTATAAAGGACAATGGACTGGGGCAAAAGAGGGGTTAAAGCTGATTTAGCACCAGACTCCTGCTCTGAACTGCCCTCAGGATTCTGTGTTCTCTCCCTTGTAACTGCACAGGTGTCCTGCAGAGACTGACCTCCTATCTGAGTGTAGAGGGGATATAAATACCTATAGCATCTCCATATTATACACTGACTTTCAAGACAGTTTTAGGCAAAAATCTCTATCACTTCAATGGTCCTTGAGCCTGGGAAAATGACGGAGTCAAAATCAAGCCCACTTTGTATTTCATACAGCTATAGCAGTTTCAGACTCTACATATTAAAAAATTAAGTCCTATAGGTCTCTTTACAGCAGTTTATTGCAAATACATATTTTTTTTTCTGTTTTATTTGATATATAACGTGACACCACTTCTTCAGTGGCTGTAAATCAAAGTAAGTCAAGTCACTGTTGATTTTAGGAGCAGTATTTGAATACTCCAACTGGTGAGCTCGTGATTAACTTCAGTGGTCCCAGGGAGATTTATGTTAGCTGGAGTGTAATCCACTGATTCCAGTGGAGCTGTCCAACTTAGATGGAGAGCTGCCTAGATCCTACCACTATTTCTAACTTGTTAAAATAATTATTCAATCACAAGACAAAGAAAAAAAAATAGCTTGACATGTTGATGTCTGTCACGGAGTTTCCTTTAAATGAACAGATCCCTAGGTATGGAATTGAGTCTCTCCTTCTCCCTGCTGTAGATCCCCAGCTCTTTTTGTTTGTCCCTCACTTGAATTAAATGAATAATTTGCCTGAAGCTGAGTCAGACACTGTCATAGGACTGTGATGTTGTTAAAGTCCCTCCATTGAAAACAATGGACACAGTTCCCTAAAACTAATGTGAATGTAGGATCAAGTCTTTTTCTGTTTGTGTTTCCTTTCATTAGAAAAGGATAAAAATAAAGGGAACAGTGAAAAAATAGGTAAAGAGTGTTTTTATTTGTGTGGAAAAGGCATGAATACTTTTCTGGAATTGCCTCTTGGTTTATAACAAAACTCTTAAACTTTTATTTTTAGTTCAGTTTCATGACTAATCACAGTTTCACAAATATGGAAATTTGTAAGTGTGGGGGAATTGATGTGCAGTAATTTTTGTTCTTTCCCCTGTTCAGTTTGAGGATCTGCATGTTGATGTATTTATTTTGAGTTGATGTTTATTTCGGTAAGCTGAGGGAATTGTTATGATTATTATGAAAGGGCCTGGTATATATGTAAATGAAATGCAGAGAAGTAGGAGAAAGGAACTAATTTGCTATTGGAATTTGAGGATAAGTTATCTTGGTCAAAGCTTCTAGGTAAATATTATTTCATATATCAATCTGCTTCCTCCCTGTCTTAATGAATTCTTGTATTGTAAATTTGAGTAAGGGAGATTGATTTGAAACAAGAACATTGGTTTAGTCACAGTCACCTTATATGTTACTGGCATATTTTCAGTTACAAGAAATGTGACATATGTCCACCTTATTCTCAAGGAATCTGGGCAAAAAATTGTCCTTGTTGTCAACGTGTGATTGACTGGGTGTTTTGACTCTGCAACAAAATTTGGGTTATTGTCTAGTCTAGATCTCCTTTGTTTGCAGATAAACACATAGTCCTTCTTAAAAAATCTCAGCACTTCTTCTACTGAGCTGGGATAAGTAGCAAGAAACAGGGAATGGAGAGTATTGATGAGGCAATGCTGATCTGGATTTGTGGCATTTTAAAGAGGGAGACTGTGTGTAACAATAAATTCAGTATCATTGATAGCAGGTTTAAGTAAGATAGTTGCTTTTCACAGAGAGCAGCTGTATGTAATAAAAATCTATTAAATATATTTTTAATGAAAAAATTACGTATATGTGCACGAAGGTCCTGAATATTTGAGGACATTGTTATTAAGCTTTTGCTAAGTCACCTAGTGTGTCATTTCTCAGAGTAAAAGTAATTTGAATACTGAGAAAAAGATGTAAATATTTATTAGGCATCTCTCCTAAAATGTTTACATGGACTCCTGAAAGGATATTGGGTTATGAGAGGCGGCTGATTACTGTTAATTCTAATGAGCTGTGATGGGCCAGATAAAATAGAATTATTGTAATCAGCTAAAGATTTGGGTTTTAAAGTGCAGCTACTTTTTATTTCACTTTATTTTGTTTGCAAGGATTTTACTTGGCTAAACTGCTTAGAAAGGTGGTGTTAAGAGACTCGGTTCTTTGGTTATAATGTAGGGAAAGTATTTCTTTTTGTGTTTGAAGAAAACCTGTTTTAACGTGAATTACTTTGATACTTGCAGTGTAAACAATACACAGTGGGATCAGTTATCAAAAAGGTGACTTTCTAATGCAAGTTAAAGGCTGAAATGATGAATTCCACATCTGTTAAATAGACTTAATTTCTGGTGACATTATAAACTGAAAAGGGCAACAAGCTCCTTCTTCATCATACGCACATCTCTCCAAACAGATTATAATTTAGAATGTGTTCAGAATTGAAGATAAAACTGCTGGATGATCTGAAGAGTGCAAGTTACCCTGTTAGAGGAATACTTGCTGACTTTTTAGGACACATTTTAGCTCACTGTTTTGAAAGATCTTGTTGGATGCAGTTTTACAATTATAAAGATGGGCTTTTGGAGCAGATACTTGGTATCAGCAACTTTCTGATAATGTGAATTGTATGACACCTGACAAAAGTTGCTCTTATGTTCTGATACGTTGATCCACTGCATGGTTGAAGGAAATGAACATAAAAATATGTATTAATCACGATTTATGATCAATAAGTGCTATGAAAGACATAGTCAAATTCCTTACCTCAGGATGGTCTATGGAATTATTGCCAGTGTAAAATTTGAAGGAAGCATTGACAAGTTATAGTTGACTCCACTACTTCTTGTACATCTGTGTCCAAGGTGCAAGAAAAAAATTGCAGAATCAAGTTTGCAGTGCAGCTGTTTTAAGGATGCTGCACAATGAAATACCTGCAGGTTTGATACATTCTGTAATAATTACTTTGAAACAGGACTTCCCAGTGCTCCATGATTTATTTTCATGGAAATCTGCTCCATCTGTTTCACAGATACATTTTACTCCATTTCCCTCCCAACCCCTTTTCTCTCTTCAAGGCAATGGTAATAGATTCACTATTTCTACTTTTCTAATGTATAGAACACATCTAATTTTTCCCTTTCTTTATATTGCTTAGAAGAGATAATATATATTCTGCCTGTGCACCTAAAATGAATTTGGAAGACAGTTTTTGTAGGTGATTATTTTTAAATTGATTTCTAAACTATAATTCACATGATACTAGTTAAAATATTCTGTCATAGGTACAATTCCAAGTCTTTGGTTTAGTGATATTTTCAAGGACATTACAATTGTTCAAAAGCTTTCTAGCAAAAAAATACAGTTATCGAGTAGGCTTAGACCATTTGTTGTTCTTGTGGTTTCCATAATCTTCACCAACTCTGTTCTCCATTTTCAGAGAAGTTTTTTCTCTTCCAAAAAGAAATTGTTTGGTTTACACAAGAGCCAGCCCTGGACTCTGAACCACTGCAGATTAACAAAGCAGCATCTGTGAAACAACCACACATCCTCCTCAGTGCACTTGTCCCAGATGGTACCATTTGTCTGAACTTGGGGAAACACAGGTCAGGAAAACATGGTTATAAAGGCACCACACCATGACCTTTCCAGGACTGCATAGCTGAGAAGCATAACAACATTTTGCAGAAAAAAAAAAATCTTCTTTTTAATACATTTCTACAAAATAAAAATGCACTGTAAAGTCAGGGTTGAGAAAAGGGTAGAAAGAGGAGCCCTGCTGATAGTAGCACTGTTATTCCAGCACTATTATTTTGTAATTCTTCCACTTCATCTCAACAATTTTCTTCTGAGTTACAACATAACTCCACATCCTCACAATTCCTTTTTGTAAATATCATAATTGATGACCATTTAGATAAATGTGATTTCTTGACATAAATACCAAAGGGCTCAATCATGGGCCTGCCATTACTCTGACACAAAACTGGCTTCAAGCTGCTTTGAAGATTGCAGCAAACACATCCCAGCTTTTTGAAAATAAAGATTCAAGAAAATTCTAGTATCACTTACAGGAATGTGCTGAGACCTTTGTGCCTTCTATGAGTGGAAATGTCACCAAAAAAGGGAAATCTGAGGGGTCAAATCTTTAGCGTGGTATTACTTTGATCATAGTTTTCCCTAGGAAATTATTTCTTCCTTCTATTTTTTTTCTTCTCCAGAGGTTATTAGTTCTGTCTTTTACCTCCCACTTGTGCCTTGTAGATTTTAATTAAAACCCATTTCTTGGAATGGAAGGGAAATTGTAAGTATGAAATTTTAATGAAATGCTTGTTTTAATGAAATATTTATACTTTTTCATTCTAATCAAGACTATTCATTGTCATTTTGGGACAGCAGGTGCTTGAAGGGCTTTTGTTTTGTATTTTCAGGAAAGTTTGGTGTTATTTGATGTAAATAGCTTCTGACAAGCTAAGGGTTTTGCTGGGTCATGGCAAAGGTAGTCACCCAGAGGACAGATTCACTGAGGTGTGCTGCTGTCAGGCTTGTTTCCCATGCAGCCAATCATTTAATAGGCAAGATGGTATCACTCCTGTTTAATAAAATGAGTTTTACATTGGAGAAGCAACAAAGAATCTTGCAGTGTTTGACATTTTCTGTTAGGACAGAGAGAAGAGTGATGCAGTTGCTTAATGACTCTGTTATCACCAGATGTCTGAGAATCAAACATTATAGAAACAGGTTTTTTGCTCAGTCCTAATGATTCTCTTTCAACAGCACACTGATGAGCAGAGCAGGAGCAAATGTCCTTCAGTTCAGGTGTACTTTTCAGTCCTCCAGAGCTTATTTCTGAGAAAGTCTCTGTTTTCTGAGTAGGCTGATAAAATTTCAGGCTTTTGTGACTTTCCAGCCCATTTTAAGTATCCACTTATTTGTCTAGAAGGAGTAAGAGAGTTTAATGTAGAATGCAATGAGGCAAATGATTAAAGAGTCTCTTTCTTTTCTTGATGGGAAGACTGAGGTCAAGTAGCCAGAGCCACATCTTGAGTTCCAGCCTCATGCTTTATGAGGAGAAGGACCTTTACCTTTATACCTTGTCCTGTATTTTGCCATAAAAAAAAGGTGTTACAATTGACCAAGGCAGAGAATTTCTGCCCACATTGCCCTGGATTACAAGTGGTGTGTTTTTGGTTGGTGTAATCTGTGGAGATGCACTAGAGTCTGTCATACCTGGGGACTGCAGCACGTGTTTGTACCAACATACCCCCAGAGCTGCTGACACAAAATGGCACTGTTTCCAAAATCTAGTTTTAATAAGCAGCTTTACAAGTGAGTTCTGGCATATGTCTCTTTCTCCTTCAGACAGGTCTAACTGCTCAGTTTCCAAAGCACTAAGTCTGATTCTGTGATATCTGTCTTTGCTGGCTCCTGGACCCTGCCATGACTTCTGTCATCTAAACAGTCTCAGTGTCTCTTGCTCTGCTTCTCAAAAATGTCCAACAGTAGTAGAAGGGATGGCTGAGTAAAGAGGGACAGAAAACTAATCTTCTGTGGAACTTTTTATGTTCACTAAGAGAGAACACCATGGAACATTTAGACAGTGTGACTTCAAAATGGAAAATCATACTGCTTAACCTAGTACTTAACATAGTGCTTTAACCAAAACAGGACTTGCTACTCTGATCAGCAATAAATAAATGGGGGAGATGCTTCTGTGGGACCAAAGCAGAAGTGAGGCCTGTGTCATCCAAGACATTTCTCCTTTGAGAGTGTTGGATTTCCTCTGATTCAGGAGAAAGTGTGAAGTTCTGAGTTCTTATTTAGTCCTCACTTTGGCAAATACTAATCCAAGCTAGGGCCAGAACTGAAGTCTTGAGCCATGAGATTGCTCTTGAATTCTCATAAAATGCACTGATTTTTTTTCCTCATCATATCAATCATATCATATCATATCATATCATATCATATCAATGCCATTTAATGAAATGCCAGCTCATTGGTTCCAGGCAATAACTTTTATTTAGCTCTACTACACAAAGATTAATATTAGCATGATCACTTCATCTGATTATTATTTTTAAGCTGTCCCAATTTGATGGACGTTATATGAATAAATTGTATTTGTTCTTCTTCTTCCCCTTGCAAGCAGTTTCCCTAATATTAAATCTTCCAACATCCTGCATCCTTTCTATCAGGGTGTGCTGTTGCTGAGCAACACCAGATTTGCTCTTTAAAATTATCCAGGTTTCTTTGGCCAGCTTTGTGAGTTGGTGCATCAGGGAAGCAGTAATATGTTTAAATGCTTTAAAAATATACATATTTTTTGGTTCAAACTATTTATTAGCGTTTCTTGTCTTTGGGCCATCACACATGGGTATGTGGTTATACATTTAATAATAATACAGTTTCACATAATTTTTTAATTCTGCTATGTGGATTTTTGTAATTATGTAACTGTACTTGTATAACATACATTAACTCCTTACACATAGGTGTGAGAAGAGAGGAAAATTAAAACATATATGTACTTAGAAAAGTTCATATTGGAGAGACTATTAATTGATTTTTTTCCCTAAAGCATAAATATTTTTGCTTTGTGAATGGTGTATGTGTGAATTCTTTATAGGTGGAGCTATAAGATGATTCAAACTTCTCCTTAACACTGCTAACCCTTAACTGTTTAGATATCATAGAAGTTGGTAAGATGTTTCTTTTGATCTTATAATTGGGTGTTGTAGTAATTACTTTCCTGTAGATTAAGTGATATCAACTATTTGAACATGGATCTGACCATAGGACCACATAAATCCCAAATGTTTTCTTTTTCAGTGTCAATTTTTAGTGGCAATAGCAAAACCTTTCACTTTCAATACATTATTGGATTGATCCTATGAATAATATGACCATTACTTGTAAGATGATAAAATGTGTGTAATATTTGCACATATGGTCAGAATTCCATCGACATTTTAGTTCAGTCAAGGTATATCTGAACTTTGAGAGTCTGAACTCACAATGTGGAGGTATCTTTAACTTCCCTGGACTTGAACATTTCTATAGATTGAACCATATACAAGAAGTAAAATCATCTTAACTGGACCTAAGTTCCTGTAGGAATCAGCATTGCAGATTTGATGTTGCAGCCCTGTGGCAGAGATTTTCCTCTGACTGTAATGGGAGCAGGATCAAAGTAATTTTCCTGGTAATATTTGCTAATCTTGATTGAACAAATGATTGCTGTTGATTTTAAAATTACTTTTAGTAGATATGAGGCCATGGATTATCTCTTGTTCTTGAATCCTTTGATTCTGTTGAAAGCAAGCTCCTGGTGATTTCTATGGGAGCAAACAAGGGCTCTTTTCTTGCTGCTGGAAAGATTTTTCCATTGTTCATCACAGTTTGCAGTAGATGTTGAATGATGGGTTAAATCCACTTGACCACTTGTTATTTTGGAAAGAGGTGTAAATATAACAACCACAGTCAGTGGTTTCTGTGCTCTTCCTTTTCTAAGACATCAAGATAACAAGGTATGTGTTCTAATGACGTTAGAATTGAATTACATTGTATTTTCTCTTGCTTGTGTCATGTGGTTATTAATGTCTTCATTTTGTTGAGAAAGAATCCTCCCACTGAAGAAAATGAGAAGGTAATTTAAAGCAAACACCTTAACCAGCCATCTGTTGAGACTGTGCCAAACCTGCCAAACCTCTTGCATCTAGTTTTGATTCTCAGCCAACACTGGTGCCTGTTCCTGGCTCTGTGGCAAACGGGATCTGCTGGGCCTGACTCGGTATTTGCATCTCATTAGTGGGGCTGCAAAGCAGGAGAGAGGCTGAGGTCTTGCTTACCTGGGGGAAGCTCAGGCCCCTGATAACCCTGGTGGAAATTGGAAACCTCAGCTACACTGGGGGGCTGTGAGTCCTTCCTGCTCCTGTACCATGACTGAACACACAGGAACACTTGGGGAAGATGAGCCTTGAGCAGTCTGAGCTGTTTACCAGGAGCTGAGTCTATTTAAAGCATGTTCCTCCCTGTGTTCAGCAGAAAGTAGTGTTAGCACGAGTTCAGACTGTTAGAACAAGGCATTGGGAGAACAAACCAGCAGCAGTGAGTTTGGAAATGGAGCTGCACTTCCAGGCACAGAAAGGAGGAGACTGGGCTGCAGCTTCACACTTGCTTTCAGTTGATTTTCAGCTTGCTGGTACTAAACAAGGCAATATCTTCAGCCTCTGCACTTCGTCCTCAGCTGCATATGTCCACTTTTCTCCAATGTTAGTGCTTGTAGAGCTTTGCAATGAGTTGTATCAGGGAGATAGTTTGCCTAAAAATGAATATTTGGGGGGTGGGTCTTGCTGGGTTAGTTTGCAGTTGCATCAGTTCTGTTATCAGACTTGCTGTGCAACCTTGGGAGAGCTGAAGCCAGCATTAGAGAGACAATGAGAAGGAGTAGCTTCATAGAGAGGGGAATTTAGAAGGCCCCCATTTCACTGGCAGACTGGGTTTATGCTGGATTAGAGCAGCTGTGTAACCATGGCCACAGATCTCACAGGATAGTAAAGGCTTTTGCAGGTGCTCTCTGTTCTTTTCTGTGAAGCTTGTAAATACCTGCTTTGCAGAGGAATAGTGCTGCAAGAACCTCATGTGTGAACCTGTGGAGGTTTGTGGGACTTTTTCATTGTATGATAAAAGAAGAGGGAGTTCTGGGCAGAGATCTTTGACTAAACCAACAGTGTTTCCATCAGCTGAATGTCTAATTGGAAGAATCTGGCCTGTTCTCCCTCACAGTTTCCTTCTTATTGACTCTCTTCTTGTGTGCTCAAGTCAATATAACGATTAGAGATCAGTTTTAAATAACAGGAGAGAATATTCAACGCCTGGAGGATGAAAAGAGGGAAGCTCTTGAATGCACGTGAAGAACACAGACAGATATAACAAATCCTTTGGCAGCCATTGCAGAGGAGGCAAAGAAGAAAAGCACAGCAAATAATGATCAAAAAATGTTGATTACCACATTTTTAAAGCTGTGAGAGCTCCTTGAAAATGTCGACCCAAGCAATGATTACACCTACAAGAAACAAAAGGTAATTACTTAGGAGCTAATAAATCCAAGAAGGAAGACAAAAATAGTATCAGGGGAAAGTGTTAAAATGATGTGCAAAGGATGAAAGGATATTTTAAGTCCAGATGTGCCTTTATGAATTTATGGGAAATGAGCCTGCTTTTGAATAGTACTTTGAAAGCTCTCCAAGGAGAAAAAAAAAAAGGCATTTTTAAATTCTAATATAGTTGGGAGAAGTCTTTTTATTAATCAGCTCTCAGAAGGATGTTCTCAAATACAACTTTGTATTTCTCTGTAAGAATCTAATTTTCTTTGATTCCATGTTGCTACACATGTCTGAGTCTGGGTCCCAGCCCTTGGCTAAGAATCCTACTTAGTATCACAACAAGGATAATGCCATTAAAATACCACTAAACTTTGCCATCCTTCAGAGTCTTCTGGCCTCTAGCCTGTGCCCATTACAGTGAATTTCTTCTGTCATTTTTGGATTAGTTTGGCTGCTTTGGACTCCTGACCCTCAGTGACCCAGTTTATCAAACAGAGTGACAGTAATTCCATTAAGTTGAACAGCTAGCTGGAGAGGAGAAGTAGACTGAAAAGTGAACCATAAGGGGCTTTTGCATTAAAGCAGAGGAAATAACTCCATGTTTTTTACTCAAAAAAACCCCAAACAAACAAAAAACCTAAGATTTTTTTGAAGTTCATGTCCTTATAAGGTATTAAACACAAGCAAATGCAATGTGCTTTGCTGAGTCATAGCAGCATGAAAGGAAAATAATTAAAAAAAGCCATAAATCCATGCAGTGGACTTGAGAAGTGACATTGGTCATGTTCCTCAAGATGAAAGATAAAGTTTAGTATGCTCTCTAGGTTCTCAAAAAGTGTTTACAAGTAAAATTCTATTTAATTTCCTTCTTAGTAGAGCATTGAAGGTTCTTCAATAGCCAAAAATCTCAATTTCCGTCTTTCAAAAGCTGACAGTTTTCTTGGTGTCATTGGTTTACGTTTTCACATTTCCAGCATACAAAGTCTTGAAGAAAGAACATGGCCAGTTAATTAACTGGAAGAGTTAACAGAGAATGGAGGAAAAGTTTTTTTGATAAATGAGGCTGTTGTTCTTCACTCAATAGTTAAAAAGATTTGAAGGCTGTGGCATCCTGATGCAGAGCAGGTCAGAGGAGCACCTTCCTACTTTGGTGTAGTGCACTTCAGCTCTTCTGAAATCAAATTACATCCACTCAGCTAAGTGAACTTATGCTTTGCTTAAATCATATTGCAAAGCATTCAAGAAAACGTTTTTTTCCCAATTACATGAAAACGAAGCTAGTGAAAGTCTTGAGTGGTGAAGGATTTTTTAATGATATGCTTGATATTTCAGGATCTTTAATTTCAGTTTTTGAAAGTCACAAGTAGCTATGAATGCTGCACATCATTATCTAAAACAAACACTTCATGATTTCCCTAAGCACATCCTGGAAATAATGATCAGTTGCCGCCTACAGAAGATAACAAACAACAAATACTGTACTGTAAAAAGAATGAAATTCTGCATTGAAGTGCTTACCCTATGCCTCTTTTAATTTGCACATTATTCAGATGGTATCTAACAGAATATTTATTTATACATCAGAAGTTAAACTCATTAAAAAGTGCCACCACACAGGCAACTCAAGATGTATATTTATTTTCCAAAATCTCATTAAACTCAGGTATTTCTTCTACATTTCCTTCCATAGTAATGAAGCTCCTACAGACTCTGCTAACACTGAAAAAGGAATTTTTTTAAAACAAGGAATACAATTCTAATATATAAATCTGTGAGGACAAATGTATTCTGCCCCCCCTTCTGTCAAGGAATCCCTTCAACACCTTGCCTGGATCCCTTCTTCAGATACAAGTATAACTTACCTCTACATGTAAAAGTACACATTGTTATTAGTAGTTGGAAGGGAGCATGTGAAACAATAAAAAAGGCTTTGAAGTATAAACTACTCCTTGTATTAGTTTCATCTTAATGTGGAGTATTTTATGGGTATTCTTAAATATTATTTTAGTTATATTATTTATATAATATAAATTAGAAAATACATATTTACATTATGTGTTTGTTGCTTAAATAATAACAGACAAATACACCATAATCCTTTAGCAATTGAAAAATATGTGTGATCTTTACATACTTGACTTATCTGAATGCTTTGGCCTATCCTCAAAAGTTTCTAATTTTTCAAAGTTGATTTAAACTGGAATGACATTTTGAATTCTTCCTAATGTGAGTAGCTGGGCTAAAGCTGGCAAGTATTTGTTACATTGCAACAAAATTAAAGAAACTTCCGAAGTTTTTTTTCCTCTTTTTCCTGATTCTGTAATTTAATACAAAGAACAACATCAGAAGAAAAAAGTTAAATCTCTCCTCACTTTTAAGGACTTCTTAATGTGACAGTGATATTTATTTTTGGCTTTTTGAATTCTCTGCAGAGTCACCTGATCATTTATGAAATAGTCTTTTGAAGAGATGTTCAAAACAGAAATGTTTAATGAAAATGTGTGATTAACACCCAAGTCCACCCAAAATGTTCTGGGAAAAAAATCTATTGTCTGTAACTCTGATTAAAGTATCTCTATAAGTCCTATAACCAAGTTTGCCAACCTTTTATAGCTCAGTCTCTATTGCAGGGGGAGAGCAGGGGATTAAGGAGTGGGAGTTACACTTCTTTATTTTCATTATTGTAATAAAAGATAAGTATTATTTAATAAGTATGTGAGGATGAATTCAGCAGTAGGGCTTGAAGACTAATGAAAACATTAACTTTATAATCTTCCTAGAATTGCCGTTTCCATATTCCAAGAACACTTAATCAGGGCCATTATGGGAGTTCCTGATACTCTTTTCCCAAGGGAAGTACCACAAGCTGACATCAATTTCTGAAAAGTTATGGGAAAAGTTGTGTCGTTGTGTAACATGAACGTCCTTTCTCGTGCCCAGCTCAGCATCTGTGCAGATGTGATGCAAGTGCAGTTATACAGTGAATTATACAGGACATGATGAGGCATCAGGATATTAACCAAGGATGGGACTGCTACAGAGATGGCTCTGGCTCCTTGAGATTTTAGTCCCTGCTGGAATAAAGGTGACTTAGTTTTACAAAGATCATCAGCCTGTGGGAAGGACTTAGAGCACAGCGCTCGTGACCTTTGCTTTAAAAAGTGTTATTGAGTTTCTTTCTAGTGATGGAGTATTCACTGCTGAGAAACAACCCTGAGCATGATGATAAAATATTGCAAATGTCTAACTGGGGATGTTCATCTCTAAAGGTGGTATTTTTTACAGCTGAAATAAGTTATGCTAAAATACTCCCAGTTGGCCTAATTAAAACTGAGAAGCAAGTGAAGGCCATATTTGCCATCTTTGTGTTCTCATGCTCTTAACCTATAGGACATGCATTTATGCTTCAATAAAGTTCACTAAGAACCACATAACTCAAAGATAAATGGCAGAAATCACTATCATTGTATTATAAACCCATGACAGTACTTTACAGTAGTTATGAATTTCAGAAAACTCCTTTCAGTAACTTCAGGTTTAATCCAAAGAGTATCATAAACCACTAAATTGTTCTTTATACAAACAAATATTGAGTTTTCTTCCTGTTGTTGTACATGTGAAGTAGTGGAACACAAACCATACTAACTAGAGAATCCTTTTCTCAAGGCATTAGAGTGAACTAAAAGGAATTTCCAGAAGGGAAATCTCTTTCTCCCTCTGTCTTCAGTGCAGATGACTTAATGCAGCAATCATTGCTCTCTTATTTGGTTTGAAATTGGCTTTCGCATTTCCAGTTTCACATTGGATCTTACTGGATTAGGACACAAAACTTAAAGTCATTGTCTTCATTTTTATCGTGTCTGTTTTACCTGTTTAAGGCATTGCATTCAGATCGAGGTCTCTTGCTGAAAGTATATAATAATAATTATTCAAGAATTAAAGCTCAGTGTTAAAAAGAGAAGCATTTAAAAGACAGTATTTCTCTGGCTAAGTAGTTTTCTTTATTATAATAAGACCATCTACTCATTACCTTACTGGACTTTAAGAACATATAATTGTAATGTTCCAATAGATATTCGTTATTTTTCTTGATTGTTTTTCAGTTTGCTACAGGACTTGTGTATTGACAAGATTTTTTTAATGTTGATTTAAATAGCATCTTATGTCCTTACTGTTTATGAGGCTTTCAAATGCCTCCCCACTTGTGTCCAAATGAACTGCAGCTAATGGCTGCATCCTAGGCAGGACAGTAACCTCTAATGCTAAATAAACATCTCACATAATGAATTGCTGAGACTTTTCTCATTATAACTGTGATGAAACTGCCTTTTCTGTGCCTTTCTCCAGGGCCCACAGCAGGCACAGGCAGAGCAGTGGTCGCCTGAGATAATGAGGAGCAGCACAAAGCACTCGTGGCTCTTGCTGCTGCCTCAGGAAAAGCCAGTGGGTGCAACACGGTCACTGCAGATGTGGGAGCAGGACACCCCTTTGAAAAGCCTCTCCCCCCATGTTATATCATCTCAGCCCTTTGAACAGTGTCAGAAGCAGCCAAGTTTTGCTCCCATTCCAGACCTCTGGTCAGTTTTTCTCTCTTTTCTTGCCCTTCCCTGGAAAGCTGTGCCTTGGTTACTCCCCCTGCAGATGCCACTGTTCCTTGGTTGTGTTGCAGTGCTGAGAAGCCCTGGGACAGTTTTGCCTTCACTAAAGAGGCACCACAAGCTTTTTTCAGGTACTGTATGAAACAGAGCTGGGAAACGTGAGACAGATGTGGACCCAGAGACATGAGCTGGGAAATACGTGATAATATTTCTGGTTTTTTTTCCTGGTTAAATATGGCAAAACTTTTACCCTTCTCTATGCAAAAATCATTACTAACACAAATGCAACCCTGTATCTAATCTATAGAGATAACAGCTTTGTGAGAATTTTGAACTTCACATGTAGTATTTCCCTCCAGTCTTCATAATACTGGGTAATATTACAAAATTATCTGTCACTATTAGGACAGGGATAATGTGGTGGGTCACACACAGATGTGCTACATATGGATCTTTAGGCAGCAATGACAACCTGGTGCTGACAGTATCCAGCAGTGCCAGCACTAACACGATGTCTGCTTTGCACTTGTGGCTAAAACCATCAGGTCAAGATGAGAAACATTTGTTAAGGTGGAACCAGATCAAAGTAAACCAGCACATTTCTTCCCCAGTGTAACCCTGAGCTCTCTGGGCAGCAGAGTTTGAATTTTTCAATTTTAGCTGTGTGGGAAACTGGAAAAGGTTTAGCCAGGAAATGTCCCAGAACACCCCAGACAGGGCTGCTCTGCTCTTCAACTGCTTTGGGGGAACTTACCCTGTCTCTCAGGAATGTCATCTTGTCTTTTTTGCTGAAATTCACATCTTGATTATTCTAACAGTTGGCAGAGATTTTATTTTGCCACTTGATGTATTACATAGATACAGGCTGCAGATTGTAAAGGCTCCCAGGAGCTCAGGGGTTTTTTCACATTTATTTCTAATATTTCTGTAATTTTGTGTGTTTCAGGTTCTTTTTTTAATTTTTCTTTTTTTTTTTTTTTTTTCTTCCATAGTATTAACTTCTGTTTTGCTTTTATTTAATACGTTTAAGGCAGTTGTGACAAGAATATCAGTGTTGACACCTTCTGGTTTCATCAGTGAGATTTTCAAAGTCAATCTGAAATCTCAAATCTGTCCCTGAGTAATTGCTTCTGTGCTGAAATCAGAAGGGTTTTATTATTCCAAATTATTTTGCAATACCTAATCTTGAATATTTCTAGCATTCTGGATCAAAATTTTATGAAAAAATCTGTGATTTGAGCCTTAATTTAAGAATTGATCTCAAAGAACAGACTGTTCCCACTCACTTCACTGGGTAGATACACCACTGAGAACAAACCAAATGCTTGCAGTAATATTTAAGGCTGATATTTTAAATATAAATAAGTACTCTAATGCATTAGCAACTGGTAATCAGTAGACTGGAGAATCTTCATCAAAATAGCTGAATTTCTAGAGTGTTTTTTTTTTCTGCAGTAACAATAACAAGGTTACAGGTCAATGGTGACCTACCAAATAGCCAAAGAGATGAAATTCTATGGAATTACATAATTCCAAATTAGAATTACTCCATTTAGCTTGATTAAAAAGGAATGCACAAGTGTGGTGTGAGATTCTGCAAGATGGGACTGAAATGTGATGTTCATATTTAAGCAGTTTAAGTGCTCCAGTTTGGAGGAGCCTGGCTGCCATCAGCCTCTCCTGAATGTCCTGACCATGAGGTTTGAGCATCTTCTTACTGCTGATTTTGGATCAGCATTGTTTGATTTCTTTCAAAGCACTCTGATTCTTCCCTCCTTTTCATCTGAATTTTTTTTTGTCTTCAGATTAAAGATACAAAGATGCTGCTACTCAAATAATTTCTTGTATGTTTGACCTGTTAAATGTGATTTTTTTCTCTGGCTTTATCATTGTTTATGTTTTGTGTTCATATGTTTTCATGGTAATTTACAACTGCTTGAATAATTATACCTTCAGGGTGTTCATAGATGTAAAATTTAGTGGTGCCACAATGTTCTGCAAAGGCTGGGTGATTTAAATGTCCTGCATTTGTAGTCTTTCTTACAGATTAGCAGTTCTTATATTCAAAGATAATCTGAAAGCATTAATTTTAAATTATTGTGTATTTTTAATAACCCTATAAAATTTTTTCAGTTATAGGAACATAGCATAAAGCAAAATTAGCTAATAAAATAAATCTTATATTACAGGAAAAAGTAGAGGAAATGAACCATATACAAATAAATTTTTGTTGGATGACGTTTTTGGAAGCAGAGTTTGTTTAAGAGTTAGTTTATATATTTTTAAACTGATGTATTCCACAGAACTGTAGCTGACTTACTAACACAGCCAAAGGAGAAGGTGGCAGAGTTTATAACTTCCTAAATGTATTTCTTGGTGAAGCCAGAAACTAAAATATTTTAAGATTTGTATGATGGCAAAGAATAGATTAAAAGTGTGCTGAGAGATCATGAAAAATGTATTTTATTATTCTTTCCTGATGGTTGGAGTATTTCTTTTTGTCAAAATTACACACTTTAGGTTAATGTTACAAACTGAGATTTAATTTAGGGAAGCACAAGCAGTGCTATATGGACCTTTCTTGTCTTTGATAAAAACATATTAAACTAGAGTGATCATCTCTGAGTTTTCTAATCTACATTAACTGGATCATTTTGGAATAGAATTAAAATTATTTGATACAATAACTAAATCTTCACTAATACATTTTTTCCTGAAAACTACTTGAAGACTTAATTTAACAAATAAACACTTTGTGACAATTCCCCATTAAAAAAAAAAGTCCAATTACTGTTTCATAAAAGTTGCAACAGGTTAAGTTGTCGAGCAATTTTAGTGGAGTTTCAACTTTAATGTGAGCAATTACATTGAATGCTCTTGTACAGTCAGTAAAAGAAGATAGAAATATTTACTATTGCTCAGTTGTTGTAATGCAGTTCCTTATAATTTACTACTCTTTTTTTGCCTGTAGGTTTCCATAATTTTATATAACATATATAGACATACACATTTATATTAGATATAAATAAAATGTAATAGAATATAGGAATGTTGGAAGGTAGTACATGTATTTCTGTGGTGGTGTTTCCATCAGTTCATATTTAATATTTCCTGCTTTCTAGTCTAAATACAGAGTGGACTTTAAAAGTACTTGCTGGCTTGAAGTATTTATAGTTTGCCTTTAAAATCCTATGTGATACAAAGTGATATGGAGAATAATAGTTTAATTTTAAAAGATCTAGTTTTGGTTCATGGGACGTGACCCAATATATATTCCAGATTTGTATTTTCACACCTCTGCAAATTAGAAGTGGTTATCTTTTAACAGGCACAAACAGCTAATAATATAACAATATAATAATAACAACACACTTCATCTGTGTTCAAAATGACAATCAACGAACAATCTGGAGCTAATTACTGTGCAGTGTATTTGGAACCTGGTAATGATTTGGGGATTTGCAAAGTACCTGTGGGCTGCTTTGCAGTCACTTCTGGGGACACCAGTGTGTCCAGCAATGGCAGAATGAAAAGGTGAGAAACTGCCAAGCATTGAACTCTATAAAACAATAGACAAGAATAATACAAAAAGTGACTTGACCTTTGAGGAGCAATTATACAGTAACTGTGGTGGATTATTAAAATTTCCTGTATGACTGTATTGATCCAGTTTAAAAGTGGGCAATGGGAAGAGCAAAGAGGGAAACATTTCCATACACAGATCTAGGTATGGATGCATGAGTACATGTTTGAGAGGCTACACAATCCTCCATGCCCACCTCACATCTCCTCTCTCCTTGGTTTCCCAACATCAGCCAGGTGAAGATTTTCATACTGAGTTTGTAGTGTTGGCTAATTCACAGCCTCACTTCTGCATGTATCTCTGATTCTGTGATAGTTTATGGCCTCCTATAAAGATTTTATAATATGGAACTTGGATTTTCCTAGAACAGATCTTCTAAAAGAAAGCTTTAAAAATCACTAACAAATGTTGTGACTTGAAAAGTGTATGTGCAGTCATTGAATTATACAACACTCAAAGACACAAATCAGTCACACAAGATTATTTAGGCAACATGACTTCTAAGTTCTTGAATGTGAGAGTCTTCTATATTGCAAGCATGAATGTGCACTACTTAAAACACAGAGAAAATTATCTCTGATTAAACTTTTGTGTGTCTTATACCTTGAACCACAGATTCTGAGGTCAGCATATACTTTTTATGTGAAAGGAAACAGTTCAAATTTAGGACACTAACCACTTGAAGGCTCAAAGAGTCTAGATACAAAGAAATTCTGCAATTAACCTTAAAATCTACCTCTGTAGAACTGTAGATTAATCGGTCTTATATCTCAATCAACCATGAACAAGCAATATAATGCATTGAACAGAAGAACAGCAGATTTCAGCATAGGAATGAGTTGGATTCTTAGTGTATCTGTAACAGGAATTTTAATCCTGTAATTCATCAGTGTCATTAGCTTGAATCTCTAGGTCATAGTAAGTGAGTCCCAAGAAATTCTTAATCTGTTCAAACCCCGTATCAGGTAAAATAGGTAAAATGTTACCAGGTTACTCTAAGCTCCATCCAATGGTAAAGTTTTTCTACCAGTCCCCTCAGTAGCCTAACTGGTGGAGTTACAGTGATGGCTGGAATTTGCCCCTTTTAGTAAAACACATATGTGTACAGCAAACTCTAAACACACCAGTCTGTTTCTAATATGTCTCATCTATCAGCACTTCTAAAAACCCCCTTTACAAAACAAAGGGAACAGACCCAGTAATCCAAATACACTAAAAACTACAATTGACAAAATAGGGAAAAGATTTTTTTTAAAGTAATTTCTAGAAAACCGTCATAGGATCTACAGTTTAAAATATATGCACTCAATAACTGCATTTTACATAGCACAACTGTAAAATTTTACAGGGTTTGGATGTGATGCTTTTATGGGTTAACACTATTCAGCACATGATGTCCACTGTGGCTCTGAAGTCAATCAAGTATGAATTTGTACGTCTCATGCTGAAGGATAAGTGCGATATGATGTGACAAGTTCTCTGCCTTTCTTCTTGAAACAACCAGATTTATCTGAAATGGGTGAGCTGTTATATTCAGTCTGTTCACAGTAGCTCTCTTCCTACTTTCATACTTAGCTGCTATTAAAATTAATGGCAGGTATGCACAGAGAAAGGAAATTAAATGTCTTAATTTTCTTGCATCTGGTAGGCAGCTGTTCTTTAAAGGCACATCATCCAGGAGAGCAGGAAAGAATAGCACTTCCTTTTATCTGCTGATCCCTACTGTAATAAATACAGGGAAGGGAATGAAGTATTACAATATCCAACTACTGCTGAAATTTTACAACTAAACCCCTGGACAGCATGTTTGACAGAAATTAGCAAGTTACTGTTCAAAACTCACTGTGGACAAATTCGAACGGTACGTGGCAGCTTGGGAACATCCCAGCTGTACAATCAGGCAGAGTTAGTCTGGCAAAAGATGTTCTTTCTCTAGTCTGTGCATATTTATTGTGAATCCATGGCATTCCTATTTTTTTTCTGAGAGTTAGCAGCATCATTTTCCTCAACCACTGGTGTACCAAAGAATCTAAAATTAGCTCAGTGTTATTAAGCATTGCCTGTGACAGGATCGGGTTCACAGCAGCAGAGATCAGGGCTGCTGGCTCACAGAGAAAACCAGCTTAAACAGGCAGTTGTTGATGTTACAAACTGGGACTGAGCTGCCCACACCTGGTTCAAAACCTTGGTTTTGATGACCAAACACATGATCCAGACACAACACAGTGAGTTAACAGAGACATTCAGGACCCACTCAAGTTAGTGTTTATGACTGTTTTACCTGGGGTGTATTTTCATGGTCAGACTGAGATGATTTATGATGAATCTCTGCTGATCTGTCTTATGCTCCGGCCAACCCAGGGCAGGTGGGACAGCCCATTTTGGTGACAGTGCAGTTTTAGATTGGCTTAAATTGATTGTGAAACCACATCCTTACACAGCAACGACAGTGTAATAGGGATGTAGAGAGCAATTTATTGCACTGTCATATGAATGAGCAAATTATTGTTTTCAATAAAAATACTAAATTTTTTATCCTAGCACATGTCATGTAGCTTACCATTCACCACAGTGCAGTAGTAGCAACATTCCTAATATCCATTGGACATAGGTGAATAGTAAAACTTGTCTTTTAACCAAAAGACCTCAATATCTGATTAGGAAAAAATAAGCTTCAACCTCAAGTAATCCTTTTCTTTCAACTCCTCACTCAGATTAATATGTGCAAATTCCCTCACAGAATCCCTAATTACTTCT
>WEIV01004835.1:279221-300863 GCA_013390005.1 Calyptomena viridis
TTTTTCATCAGAGGATTGTCAAGAAAATACCATGACCATCATTCCAGACAGAGGTCTGCAGATGCTACTAATGCATAAATAAAAAATAACAGAAAGATAAAAAAGAGGGACAGAAGACATATTGAAAGCTATTAATGTTTTCAAGAGAAGGGCATAGTGTTGGTGCTTCATGTTTGTGCTGATGGGCCAAAATTTTTTAAAAAAAATTAGTAGGAGATAAAAATGACATGAATTTTCACTTAGAATAAATGTGTACATGATGGTTGGCATCTTATTGTAAGCTAAATCAAGGTCCCCCAGAGTGAAAAAAATTAGATAAATTTGCCTAAAAAGACTAAAACACCCTGCATGAGGTTGTAGGATTTCTATTCTCTACAGGCTGGTCACCAAGGGAAACCTTTAACCCATATTCCTCAATGGCAGAACCCCCCAAAAAATGGCAAATAACATTTTTGGGTTAGAGCCAGCTGAGTTTTCCTCTCAAGCCCCCATAAAATGTGGGATCTACAGGAAGTATATTAAACCTACAAGTCAATAAATGTCTTTCTTCACTTGGAATAAAACTGACAGAGAACTGTAGGAAGTATGAACTTTAATTTTAGATATCCATTCCAAAGATAAAAAGCTTTACTATCTTCCAAGGGACAAACTGACCTAGGATGTTACAGAAACCTGGTTTTTCTTTAGAACTCACATAATGGCAGATGAAAAGCTCCTTTTTCAGTGGTGGAGATTACAGCTAAGAACCTTCACAGAGGAAGGAATATGTTAAAACAATTTAAATATAGCACAGCTTCCTTCATGTGCTGTCAAAGGAGAAGGCTGTTGTTTTTTGTCTTCTCAGAATGAAGAGGTAGTGGGGGTAAACTGGCTGTTGTAGCTCATTGCTACAGTCAGATGATCTGAGACAACGTTGATGCCAACATGTAAAAATATAGTAGTGAGTAAAAGCTGTACATTGAACTATGTAATTAATATTGGAAGTCAAAGATGTGACACTGAAACTGATTTAAAATCATTTTCCAAATTAATATGTGCATCAAATGACAAAGGGGAGTGTACTTCTAGGCACAGTATTAGGTAATACTGGAGGCAAAATTGACTATATAAGAGGAGAATCATTAAAGCAAGGATCATGGAAGTAATAGATTTGGGATTAAAACAAAAATGAAAGGGAGGAGAGTGCTGCCAAGAAGTTAAACTTGGAAAAGAAGAAATGTGCCCTGGAAACATGCTGTGTTTTATACTGCAAAGCTTTATTAGAAGGAAATATTTCATTAATGAAGTCTGGGGAAGAGAAATAGTGAAATATGCCAAAGATGACTATAGTAGGCAATAACACCCAGGGAATAAGGGCAAAACCCTGTGTCATGGAAACCAATGAACTTTTGCAATTGATTAAGTGGGATCATCATCTTCCAAGAGAAGTCAGTGGGAAAATCACTAGGAGAAATGTCCAGATTAGATTCATTGAGATGAATTACATTTGGTTTGAGAGGATAGAGAACCTTCTTTAAAAAAAAAATTAGTTGTCAAACATGATCCAGTGAATATAAATTAAGGGAATTGCTGTCCATCCAGAGTTGCTCAGTCTCCATTCTGCCAACCTCACTCTGAACTAAAATCAAAAGGACTCTTCAAAGGGCAAGGTACTGCTCACCATAATGCAGGGACTTGCTAAAATACATTAGAAACCATTCCTGGGGGCCTGTTTAATTTGTGCAAATCTTGATGACAAAGAACTTGGTGAATAAAGTGTCATTTTACATAAATATACTTGAAATCATTCTGGTTTTCAAGCTTTGCTTGTGATGTAGTTTCTATGGTCCCTTGGCATATCACAACTCTGATTGCAGCTTAGCTACTGCAGGGACTCTCATTCAAACCTTCCATACACTAAGAATAACTACAAAGCAAGTTAGTGTCCCAAATGCATGGAACCTTTTGGGGTCATGTACATTTGGAGTGGTGCCCTGCATATGTATTGCAAGCTTTCAGCATGTTGGAAGTGCTAATAAATGTAAAATATATTCCATCACATTCAGCCAAGACATGCTTATGAGCACAGAGTGATGCAAAAGGAAGGATGTTCCAATTAAAGCTAGTAGCAAGTAACTTCAGTGTAGGCAGTGTGCTGCTTTCTTCCAGGTGAAAATCCAGCTGAATGACATATCCACAAGTCATCTGCTCGTTAGAAAGCATGGCAAGAGGAAATCTGGCTTGTGTCATGTTTTATTGGCAAAATGTCTGCAGAAAGTGAATCAAAGCAGCACAGGCAAGTATTAATGGAAAACTTCTGAGTTTCCTTTGCTTTGGCTGCTGGACCAGGGCAGCCTTGGAGCCATGTCAAGGGGAGCATATCAGAAGTTTACATGACACGAGTGGATGGAATTCAACCTCTTTGTGCAAAAGTTCTTCCAATAGAAGTTGCATTTCCAGGGTCAGTGCCATGTCCCCTTCCATGCCTGTAACACTGGACACAAACGTGGGTGGCACATAAAGGACACATGGGGACAGAGAGTAGGAGAGAGACTGTAGGATCAGTGCTTGGAGTTGCCAACTTGGTGTGAGGCTCACACTCAGGTTAGCTGGCAGGTGTTGAAACCTAACTTTTAAATTTCAATTGACAGATATTTGAATTGCAAATATTTGCATTCTGTTTTTGGAATCAAAACAATAGTATATAGCTTTACCTGACTGCTTTAGTGATGGCTGTTGTCCTTTTCAGATGGAGGCAGGAAATACTTGTGAAGAAAGTTATTAATCTGTAGGGAATCAGAAGAATTGTCCCTGGCACTTATAAAAAAATAAGGGTTAGAAAAATCCATAATCTTTCTCATAGTTAATATGTTTAAGCAGTGGAATTTTTTATCATGGTGCATAGTCTGTCAGCCTTACATTATTCTTTTAACTGAGAATTCCACCTGGAAGCTGTTGTAGGTAGGAGGTGAGAGAGGAAATAACACTGTCTACACTTTGCAAATGGAAAATTAAAGAATAGTGTTCAATGGCTAGATTTGCAAAGTTAGTTGTTTAAAATCCCCTGGAGTCAGATGTCCAGATGCCCATAAAAATCTTGCCCTGAGTGACTTGCCTAAGGTCACAGGGGAAGTCTGTGGCAGAACAGGAATTTAAATCAGCTCTCCTGACTCTCTTAAACATCATCATATTTCCTCTGAATTAATCCATACTTTTCCAGATTGTTGAGCATTTCTGGTTTTATGAAGACCCCAATTCAAAAGTAAAAGCCATGTCTCCCTTGCTTCCTATTTGGTGAAAACAAGAGATTAAGGTTAACCCTCTCACACCATCCAAATTTAGATATTTAATTCAGTTGCCTGCAGTGGGACTTCTGGGTCTGTATATAACCAGGAAAGTGTACAGTGGAGGGAATTAGGTAGTGAGGATGCTCTAAACTGCTCTCTCCAGGCCCCCTTGACTATATTGGGTGTCCATACCACTACAGTTCCTTCATGTTAGATTGTTGCCTAAAATGAAGAGTCGTTGGAAATCACAGAGTTGTTATCTGGGTCTCTAAAGGAAAGTGAGGCAGAAAGGAAAAGAGATGAAGCCATAAGTGAAATAGGTTTTTACTCAGCATGTTTTGGAGGAGCTGCCTTATCTCACTCACTGTTTAAGCAGAAGAGAAAATAGTGAATAATTTTGAAGAACTAAATATCACTTTGTGAAGTCAGTCTAAAAATCAATTCAAAGTAAGGGTTATATTTATTAAGTAACTGTTATTTTATACTGTTCTTAATGCTGCTTAGAGAACAATTTATTTCAAAGTAAACATAATTACCATAGTTAATTATTGAATACAAATGAGGAAAACCTCAGGGAACCCTGTTTTAATGTTACAAAGGTATTTATTCTAATACGTAAATATATACGTTTATTAGAGATGGATCATTTTAAGAGTTGAGCTCTATTCATGATCTTTATGTTTAGTATAGTATGTGTACTGTACTTTAATGAGGTAATTCAGTTAAGTGATCAGTCAGATAACTTATTTATAAAGCTGTTATCCAAACTGTGAAAAAGAGAGACATGAACAATTAGAGCTTTTTTTAGCTATTCCTTAAATGCTCTATTTTTGAACGGGGACTCTGCTGTTAAGGGAATGGTATAATTTCCTGTATTTAGTCATTGAAAGAGACATTTTACACATGGTCTTTAGTTCTTTAATAGTCTGATTCTAAGCTTATTGTTGTCAATGTATTGACATCTTTGACAATTTACTCAGACCATAATTGCAGCCACTCTAAAGAACAAGGGCGAGGCCCTGAGTGCTCATTGTAGGGTGGAGGAAGAGCAGGGCACAGGCTTGTCCCTTACAATTACATAGTTCCAAAAAAAGCTTCTGATGGGAATTATAGCAAATTCCTACACTGAAAACTGCTTCTTATGAATCTAAGGTTCTATTACTGAAGAAACGGCAGAAGAAATTGAAGTTGATTAGAAAACTGATTCAGTAATTCATATTCCTGTGGATTAATAAAATCAGCAATGTAGCAAAAAATCCCAACTGATAATTTTCTGAATAAAATGGATAAATGTAAATTTTTGGGGAGAGATTTGTTCAAGGCAATATGATGAATTCACTGAAAAGCCACCTCTCTTCAGAGAGAACTGATGTCCCTGCTTTCACCTGTCTAACTTTCCTCGAAGGTTGGAAACATCTTTGCCCTGCAAGGTGGGCTGTGCTTGCAGCTGATCAGGTAAAGTACCCAGTTAGTCACATGTATTGAGATCCAGTGCTCCCTGGAGGCAGCTGTCAGTGTTATAATCACCCTTGGATCTGCCTTGGGAAAGAATAAGACATGAGGAGAATAGTTAATTCTATGGAAAATGTCATGGAAAAACTGAACATGAGGCTCCACATAAAAAGTCACAAAGTGAATGTCTCTACTCGGTGTGAACATAGTCTCCCAAATTTTTAATCCTTCCATTAATCCTTCCATTTCAGAGTTAAATAATACTAGAATTCATAATATCAGTATCAAACTTACAGGCTGTTCCACTTTTTTAAGTCCTAAGTATCCCAAAGTGTTTTAATGTCTACAGAGGAAAAAAAAAAGGTATGCTTGGATCATGGCTTCAAGGAACTGTCTTGTAGTTCAGTGCTCCCCACAGAGCAATCAGTGGGAGGAGGCAGAGGCACAACTATGTGAGGGGCACATGCCAACACCTGCCAGTGTTCCCTGGGTCATGAGGAGGCTCTGGATCCCTCATGCCCAGGTAAAATCATGGTCAGCCAACAGCAGCTACTTCAGGTAAAATGATGGCAACAGACACTCCATGTTGTTCTGAAGCAACACTGTACAATCCTGCACTTGCAGGCAGATTATTTCAGGCACCTGCTCCCAATTCTTCCTCTCTACTATGGATGAATTTCCAGAAGTTTAAGGCCCAGTATTGCTTGGAGTTTCCCCAGGGCATTGCCCTGCAGCTGCCCTGCTTTCTAATGGTGCAATCATACTCTAAACTGACAGGTGTTGCAAGCGTAAGCGAGCAAGGAGAAATAATAAAAAGGGATCTAAAGAGCTCAGAATTATGTGCAGGGAGCAAAATGAGATTCAAGCTGGAGAACTGCAAGCTAATATATCTGGAGGAATTAATAAATTCAGTTCTGGGCAGCTCAATATCAGAAATGTGAGAGGAATTTAGAGACAACCAACAAAAATGAGGAAGAGGCAGGACAGTGTAGCTTCTGCAGAAGGATCAGTAGCACCAAGGGAGCAATCCCAAAGTCCTTACTCAGCACATGTCAGGTGATCATGGTCTTCCAGAATCTATTCCTGTTCTCAGCCCAATAAACAATATACTTACTGTTCAGATGAACAGGTAATGAGGACAACCCAAAGGGAAAGAAAGTTCGAAGACAGGAACTGACCAGACTCAAGTAGGAAGCCACAGGAGGCACAATATTTCCCATGAAAAAAATTTACACCAGCATCAGGACAGGCTTGAAAGAAAACCAGAACATTTTATCTTTAATTTCTTACTCAATAGGTGTTTAGGATGCTTGTGTGTTTATTTCCTAGAAGTGACTTGTATTCCAGTGGCTGGAGGAGATAAAGGATGGTAAGTGCTCAAGTAAAAATGTCAGGTAAGTGTGAGGTTTTGAAACAGAAGGTAGAAGATTTTCTTGCACATGTGTTTAAAATGGCATGTATTTGTTTGGCTTTGATTGTAAGGTATTACTTGTATGTGAAATACTTCATAAAATTTACATTTATATTTGATCTCAGAATAAAGTGTACATAAATTAATTCACATTTCTCATATTAAATTTAGACTATATTTATAATTTTTTTTCATAAAATTGAGCACAATAGACATTTCTATAATATTGTATATTGAGTAATTCTCTATACTTTAAAACTGCACATGGACAGTAGAAAAGTTCAGCTGTCATGGTCATTGTGTAATTCAAGACAAAAATGTGATGAATTGAAAGATAACATTTTCCAGGACACACGAGCCTTGCAAGTTATTGCACTTTGAAAATTCATTTAAAGCTGGTATTTTCAGTGTATACTTCAGCATCAAATGCATATACTTCAGAATAATTTCTTTCCCACTATTGTTACATAATTTATTCTTGACATTTATTTTTGTCACTTATAATTAAAAACCTCAGCAATTCATTCTAATTTTCAACAATTCCTTTACTAAGCACAATAATACAAAAGGAGCAATTCCCATCCTGTGTGCTGTGAACTATTTGAATCTGTTAATGACTCCACTGTCCGTACAGCATGTTTTAAACATAGGCAGTTAGATATAAATCATGCATTCCTGGAGGATGATTCCAGGTGACTAGGAAGCTGAACATCTGTTCTGTAGGTGAACAGAATGGCAGCTAATCTCATATTGTCAGTGTGTTTATTCCCAACCTTTTTGTTTGATGCTTGGCTGTGTCTCAGTGTGGATGATGCAAATGGCATCTTTTGAGGAGTAAGTGCACACAAGTATTTGAAACACGGGCAGGGCTGATTTAAAATCTTTTGCCACAAGTTGATTGTGCCAGCTGTTGGGAAGTGCTCACCAGTAACCATATGTTGTGAACGAGATAAGCAATTACTGTATGTCATACAGGCTTTATACTGAACAGGGAAAGCTTGTGTTTTTAAGGTAGAAGTCCTCAGAAAAAGCACTACCCCACTCACTCTGTACACCAGCTATTAGAGGGCATTGTTGCTAATCAATACCAGCAGCACTACTTTACAGTAATACTTCTTAGTGAGAGATCACTGAGCCAAATAATAAAGTCACTGCATACCCTTGGGTTACAATTCCATGTCTCTGCAGGAATAACTTACCCCAGCAAGAACTGGATGGGGCTGTGTTTGTGTTATTGTCATTTCAGCCTCACAATTATTGTTTTCCTTGTGACTGAGCCCTCAGCCATTTGTTAACAATTTAGTTTTTTGTCAGAGGTGTGGCAGACAATGTGAGTTGGTTTGGAGGAAAACAGTTGGAACAAATTACTTTGATTGCTCTATAGAGTTAATCAAGATGCCAATAAAAACAAGAGTCCAGATCCAGACTGTGTTCCTACAATAGGGAGAGGTAGGGCCAGAGGGTATTTGTGGAAGTTTTCTCCATGTTATTCCATGAGGTTGGTGAGAGTTGTGTGTTTTGTGCTGTTGCTCCCCCAGCCTCCAGGAAAATGAAGCACAGAATTCCTAAACAGCTCATTCCTGCTGTTTGCGAACCTCCAATATCCTTTACCTTTACAGGAGTTTTAGGTTCCCTCTCTTGCTTCCTGACAGTACTGCACTTCTGATAGATAAAATCAAATGTTTTAGTGCAGAAGGAAGAAATTGCACAAATGAAATGCGACTAAAAGGAACATCAATCTCAAGGGTGTGTACACATTTTTAGCCAGTCCTCTAGTGCAGAAATGTAAATCTGCTTCAAGATAATGTTCTGAAGGCCTTGAGCAGCCACTTGCAGCTGAGAAAATATGGGGAAATTAATATTCTGCTTGCTTTTACTGAGGAACATAGGATCTGGGATTGTAATGTGGGATGATCTGTATTATAGAGGATATCTAGCACCCTTCCCAGTAACATAATTTTTGCAACAGAGCTTCCAACAAACCGTAGAGACTCTATGAACATTTTTTTTCTGTTAATATTGCAGCATGGCCACTACAGAGACTGAAGAATCACTACTCAGTTGAATACCTCTGCTAACAATTGCTGGTGACAGTACCTATTCTTGTTCTCCAACCATGTGCACATCTCCCTTGAGCTATAGGAGAACTTTATCTTGTTAATGTGCAAAAGAAGACACCCCACTGTGTTACCTTTAATCTGTCTCATGAAAGGCCATGTGTCTTGAAGAAGATCAATGCAGTCATACAATGCCCTCAAAGAGCTGACTGACCATAGGATATAGTTTCAGCTTCTAAGTTACTTTCAGAACATGTATAGAAGATGTTATAATTTGTGTGTGTATGCTGAAAGAGATGTACAAAATGATCTTAAATGGAATAGTAAATATCGATGAAGCCTCGTTGCCTGTGAGGAAGACCATGAAACCTCATGTCTTTTTATTTTCATAAGTGGAGAATTCCCCTCCTGCAATAACTATTCTTTGCATTTGGTGTTAAGTTTGGGACCTGTTTAATAAACAGCTCACAGAGCTGTCTAATTTTGTATTTTGCATTCATAGCATTTCTGCTTAATTTTGAGATAATCACCTCAGATATTCAAATGGATTAGGGAGGAAACAATGGCTTTTCATACAGTCAAATCCTTTGAATAGCTAGTTTTACTTAAAGGGGTTGTTTGAGGCTGTAGCCAGACAGCAAACCTGGATTTGTTGTATTTTGATGAAAAGGAATTGGGTTATGAAGCAGTTTGCCATTGCCTTGGAGAAGTCTGAGAACAGCAGTGCTGGACCCTTGGGAGAATGTGGCTGTTCTCCTGAGACTCTGAAACAGGAGCTGAGCTGTCCTGAACACCCAGCTCCCCTTGTAGGTGCTATGAACTAGAAATCCGGGCTGAAAAAGTCCCCACAATGGTGACACGTTCTAATCACAACACACTGACCCCCAGCCATGATCAAATATTATCCTTTTGGACTGTTGTGTGCAATCCTGTGCTACTCCATTTGATTACATTTTCTTTCGAGGCTTCACATAAACAATTGAGGAACAGTTCAGAATAAGAAGCTAGAAATGATTGTATCATGGATAGATCAAAAATATTTTTACATAGTTACAGAAGAAATTCCTCTCCCACCCTCCTGAAATGTGATCATTACAATAACATATATTGCAAAAGAAAGCATCTGTATCAACACCTCCTTACATAAATGAATGGAAATACTTACTTTGCCTATTATTATTATAAAGGTTGTTAGTTCTGCTAGTAAAATGTTACTTAAGCTCCACAGCTAGATGGGTTTCCTGTGGAATTGTCTAAACCCTTCCAATGCTAACTGCTTGCAATATTAAGAAAAGCATTTGCAAAACTGCTGTACCAGAATAAGGCCACCTTTCCCAGGAAATACAGCTCCAGTTACAGTTGGATTGAAAAAAGGCCAAAGAGGCCAGAGCAGAGCACTTATAGACACATTTCCTCATCACACATGGAATGCTGAATTATTGCTGCCATGCAGCACTTGGGTTTAGAGTGAATTTGCAATGGGGAGGTGACTGCAGCAGGACCAAAGGGCATGGAAACAGACTCCTACACACTCCTGCCACTCAAACCCTTTCTGCCCCACATATACAGAGCACTTTAACTGCTCTGGGTTCTTGTCTCTTTTCCAAAGCCCACAGGCTGCCTCGCCCTTCATCTTCCTGAATTCTTTACCATTTTCTGGCAGCCATCTGCTGTGTCTCAGTCGGAAATGTCTGCTCCTCTGTCTTAATTTTTAAAAAAAGCCAACAATTTCTTCCAGTTCTTTTGGAGAGCAGTGCACACCCTGGGCTGCTGCTCACAGTGAGCAGTATCTTTGTCTCCATAGCTGTAACTGTGTGCAGAGAGAAAATGGGCAGCTTGTAGAGCAAAAAGTGGATGAGCCTATAAACAATCCTGTACTCAAACCCAAACTGATTGCTGAACTTTCGGCTCAATTTTAATTTCCCTCGCTGCCATATTTTTAAGATAAATATGCAGAGGGTTTTTTTTCTTTTTCATTGGTATTATCCAGCCTCCCATTGCTGCTGTTGCCAGGATGTTCCCAGCAGCCACACGGTGTGTATGTGAGAGGTCTCAATATCTGCAGATTGGTTACAATAACAATCTCTCTGGTCCTTCAGTTTAAACAATTTAAAATGTCATGTCGGGAATGAAAAGATATTAATCACTGCACAGCTAAAGGAGTTCCTAGGAAGAAGACTGAATCTGTGGAGTCAGAGACCTGTTGGATGAGATGGGGATGGGGCTGAGGAGAAGATAACCTTTGCCTTGAAAACTCAATTTAGCAGGTGTGAGATCCTGTGGGTTCTGAGTGCAGGTCCATGGAGCTCAACTTCTCTCTTGTTTTGCAGAGAAACACCATGTAACATGTAGGAGCATTGGCACATAAAGGGTAGTATTTTGATACTTTGGGATAACTGCAGTATAAAACTAAGCAAAATAGTTTCTTTCATCATGACATAAGTGGCATTTTGATAAGGAGCATTTAATGATTATAACACCAGGGACCAATTTTTTCTTTCATAATTAGCCCTATTAAAGTGAAGACATGCACATGGTTGACCTTGAAACAAGAATCAATATATTTTTTTGCTTTTGTGTATGTTTTTGCTTTTTCATTTCTTTCATCACTTAAAATATTGTTTGATCAATATCTAATGTGATGTAATACCTAAGGAAGGATTGAATGCAGATGTTTTGTGTAAATTGCATGTTCTTTCACTGTTCTGATGTACTAAATTACCAAACCTTGTAACAGTGAACAAATGTTTATTCAAGTGTAACGCAGATTCATTATGGTGATGTTAGATTATGTCCTGAGGTAATGAATACATGGTCCATTGAGATGTGTTCTATTCTTGATTTTTTAGCTGACCTGCTGTATGATTTTTGGCAAGTTATCCCCTTACTCCCTGCCAGTCATGTTATTACTGTGTTTATCATGTCTTGTTTATGTAAGTAGTAAGATATTTACAAAAGAATGAGTAATTTACTGTATTTAATAGGATTTAGCACAATATGATCTGGTCTTGTTTGAATCTGCTTGGCATTAAATAATTACTTATAATCATGACTCTTAATCCACTGTGGTTGCCAATGGCACATTTTCTTTAGGGAATCTGTACATTAATCCTCTCTTATACTGATACTGTCATAATGATATTAAAGTTGTAAGAGGTTAAACTGCAAAATTCAAATCTAGTTATTTAATAGCCTCAGAGAGCTTTGAGAATTTTTTGGCTTAGGCCTTAGTGAAAATCAGAGGAGTGGGAATATCAGTTTGTGTTGTAACACTGGTCACCAGCAGCTGAGGTTGCACTTCAGTCCTCCCTCCAGTTTGAGGGCAGAATTTGAAGAACTTGGCAAATATTGCCCACCCTTTAGTTTCTGTAAGATTTAAATTTGTTTTGAAGATTGTTTCCCTTTCCCCCTCCTGCTTGCAATGTACAATTAAGTCTAGGAGAGCATCAACTTCAGAAGAATCTTCAAGTTTGTACGATATCATAGCAATCCCTGTGCTAAAATTGCAATTAGACAGAAGCCAGATGGAGCACCATCAGCAAACAAGGCAGGGATAACATTGGAATAGGGAAATATCTAAAGAAACTCAGAAAAGAATAAAACAAACTCTGTGTCTTAGAAACCTGAATAACCTTGGAAGAGAGAGCATTTTAGAAATACTTAGTCTAGTCATAAGAAGCATTTGATTTTGTTGCTTCTCCCATGGAATATGGCTGTATGTGATACAATGCCAACTGGAGGAAGAAATACAGCAAATTTCTTGAAGACACTAGAAAACCAACTGTTTTTCCCTTGTCCCTGAAAACCAGAAATGCTCATATTTTTGACACATACATAACCAATAGTAGCAAATAATGTTTGAATAGTGACTTAGAGTGAAGGAATGAAGAAGTTGTGGAGCTGATATTTGCAACTCTTCAGGAAGAGATTCCTTTTCCGTGTGGACAAAGTTGGATTTGTGTACAAATTGTGCTCCTGCTGCATTTCCATTTTTGCTCCTGGTATAACTTATTTCATAATCAGCATAATTTACAGTCAGAGTTATTTCTTCTTAAGTCAGATCCTACATACACTTTAGGACTCCGTATGTATATGAGAAGTCCCATGATGGCCATCATACTAAATTATTAATTGAACTACTGCCAGTTGACATGAAAAGTATGACATTTCTATAGAAGATTTCAAACATATTTCTAAGATAGGTTACAATTCAGAAGAATATTTAGTTCTTGTTAAAATATTTAACTGGAGTCACTTTTAGAACCGAAGGAGTTGATATCTGTTCCTCAGTCTGTGCCTCTGTATTTGTGTGTACACAGCCACAGGGAAGGAAGGTTTTACAACAGGTACAGAGATTAAAGCCTGATTAGTTTTAAGAATCTTCCCCAGAATCACGCACATCAGTACATGAGAATAGTACAGAACATGTACTTCTTGCAAAACCTGCCAGGCACAGAGTGAAATCCCTTTTATGAGGACAGCTGGAGAGTTATGCAACTTCAGGAGGATTATGCAGATGTGTATACACTGTGAAGTTGCCTGATGGATTACGAGCCTGTGTAGGTTTGATTTAAAAAGAAAAACAACTTAATTCTCTTCCATAGTGAATGGAATGTTTTCAGAGAGGTCCAGAAGCCTGGAATCTACAGAACTGAGTCTGATGGATGCACAGGCCTATTTTGGTGTCTTTAGTCTGACCAGAGAGGAGGGATTGGCCAAGTTTAGGCAGGACCTGTGTTACTTTGTACTTTCTTTAATGGAAGATGTGTTCTCAGTCTCTGCAGCAGATGCCCAAGGCTCAGTGTAGAAAGATTATTTGTAAATTAGTCCTATTTAAATCCTTCTGTAATATGCCACTTAATGAAGATGAATATTTTACACAGCTTTATTACACTGTAAAACACGAAGCAGACATGTTCTATCAAGAATTGCATCAGTTGTATTTGAGAGGCAGATGTAGTTTTACCTACTGTTTCATTGGAAAAGTTCGATCCTGTTTGTACTCAGGCACTGCCCTGGCAGAATGGAGTGTGCCACAATCTTCAGCATTTGCAAACAGGAATGCTGGAAGCAAATATGCAAAGTGAAAGGCACAGCTATTTCTGGTGGTTCTGTCCACTCAACCACAACATGCCTTCGAGCTGGAGGAAACTGCAGGGAGTCCTGCAGGTCCATCATGCTGCTTCCACAAATGCTTTGGAGAAATGAACAGGCCTCACACTCATGAACACAGATCAGAAACTAGAGTTGTCCCTGCTGTTAAAGAATTCATCTTTGACATAGACAGGATACATGGACCACGCTTTTGAAGTTTAGTAATTCATGTACAGCACTGCCTAAAGGAGACAGAACTCAGAAGTTATTTCAGGTGGAAAAGGTTGTCAGGGAAAGCAAAGCATGTGCACTTTGATCATTGATACAGTGTCCCTTATGTAGTATCACGTTATTACTGTGAGCATGAAAACAAATCGATAAAATACTACACTGCAGTTGCTTAACTATTCTGAAACTCAAGCAGCCCCAACCCCCCCAAATTACCACATGATGTCTGAGGAAATAAATTCTAGAGTATCACATATAGTAGATATACTTCATGTTTTTCACCTGCTTCTGTGTTTGGGGATTCTTTTCTGTCTGGCTATGAAATGCACCTTAAATAATTGCCCAAAACTACAAGTCAGAGGCAGGGATGCTGTAAGCACAGCAGGCTGAAATGATTCAAAAAGGCATTGTCAGTAGGCGATTCTGATTGTATTAACATCCATTTCACATGAGGGTCACAGCTCTGAGTTCAGTGAATTTACTCTTGATTTATATGTCTATAAAGGACAGGAACAATCATAAGATACTCCCTGTGATACTCTGAAATCAATACAAAGAACCAAAGAACAAGGCAGGCTGCTAACAAGCTTTCAGGTCATGGACTGAGCGCTGCAGTCTACTTGTCAGGCATTGGTTGAAAGTGGAGCAAAAACCAGTTATGAATTTGCTAAACATTAGGTATCTGTTAGAAAGTGATTTTATTACATTTGTGAAATGAAGAAGGTCATTAGAAACATCCAGATTCTCCCTTTGTTCCCTTGGGGCACTGAAATGCCTGATGTGTGATTTGCATTTGCTGCACCAAGCCAGCTTTGAATTTTCAGGTGAAAACTATTTCTTATTATGCTTTCTGAATGTGTGTCCTTAAATTTCCATTTCTGTGAACTTGGTCTATTATTTCCACTAAACTGGACCTTCTTAATCTGCAACAATTCTTTTTGTCTAACATAGAGCATGCTTACCCAAGTTAGAGCTCTTCATATTACAGACTAGACCCTGACATGTCAGTGGAAGAATAAGCTGAAGAACAGCCAGAAACATTTGGTTGTTTTACTGCATGTGTTTCAATAATAGCCCAGGGCTTTCTAGAGATTTTCCATGCTATTTTCCTTTGATGCTAGTGTGACACAATTTATAGTTCACTCTAGGAGTGCCAGCTCACACTCAAGTAAATTCTGTTCTGGGATTAAATAAGAAGAGAGGGTTGGGATTTAGTTTCTTCGTGATAAAGAGAAATTATTCTATTCTTAGTTCTTGTTTCAAATTTTTCTTAGTGACAAATGATGCAAGAGGCTTGCTTTTAAATATTCCTAAAGAATTCCAGCCCTCATTCCCTCATCTGAATGAGTGAAGGATTAGGTAGAGTTTCTATGTGCAATGCTGCATCATTTGGCAGGCTTGGAGACTGGAGTTAAAATACAAAATTCACCATTTTAACATAAATCTTCTTTTGTAAGGTAGAAAATGCACATTCCCCAAAGTTTCCCATTTCTCAGCAGCCTGAGAATTGTTTTCCTTTACCCTTCAGGCACTGTGATTGTGACCTTCCCCCTTGGCAGTTCTCGCTGAGTCAAATTCCATGAACCTTCTGAGCTTGTTTGACTTGAGGCTGCAGATATTCCACATTGGATAAGATCCCAGTAATCTGCTGTGCTTTTCCTTCTGTGTTACTTATATAGCGAAACAGCAGCTATGGAAATTCTATCATTTCTGTGGCTGATGAAAAACCCCTTAAAATACAAGGTCCTGGACAGTAGTAAATTTTCCTTACCCCAATTTGTAAGGGCTTCTCTGATCGAGCGTGGTGTGAGCACATGAACTCAGTATTTCTGCCACTGCTTAAAGCTTAAACTCATCTCTGAAGATGCAATTATTTACGGTTTTCTCCCTTGCAGCTCTATGGCTCCCAGGAAGGATGATTAAGGGAGAAAAAAAAAAAAGGCTAAGTTGCAAATGCGCGGCATCTCTCGAGGAGGCAGCGTAGGCGGTGAGAAGGGAGCAGGGAATTAGCTTGAGACTTCTGTTATTAAAGGATATAATTATTCAGAGAAATTGTTTGTAAATGTAGAGAATAAATACTATTTGAAAAGTGTGCCTGCGAGTAATAGTTAATGAATGCAGAGATGATTTTTTTAAATATTATGCAACCTTTTAGGGTTTGGGGATGGAAATCCTTATTTTTCTACTTGTTTCACTGAACTGCTATTCTGAACTTTGTACTTAGGGAGGTCACTTTCTTCACTGTCTTACTAACTCAATAGACCTCGGTCTCGGCTGGGCCTTTTAGGCATTACTTCAATACAAATATACAAATAATGATTCTGAAGCTGGAAAATATCCCAGTCTGTTTTAAATGGGTATTTGTTTTTAGTGAAGATATAAATTACTAAGATGTCCTATTATCAGAGTTGCAGCTGTGAAACAGGCAAATGGAAAGTAGATTTTTTTTTATTTGAAGAGAGAATCGAAACTGAAGATCTTGATAAGGCTTAATTTTAAAAAATGTTCATGTTTCTCAACTCTGTTTTGGAAAAATCCTGCTTTTTGGCTGTACTCAATTAGATTTATAAATACATATTTCAGAGGCATTTTCTAGTAGTTGTAAGGAATACTTTTGCTTTGTTTCTTAATATATACTCTTTATGTGTATCTTTACTCACTAAAACAATGCCTACACTGAACAATCAATTAATGTCAGCAGTGGGTGAATCAGTAAAAATGAGTGGTGTGGTTTTTCTGGAGGGTGAAGAAATCTGCATGGCTGAAATGCTTCTAAGATTATTTCTTTCTAGCAGAACAATTTGTAAGTATGGTTGGTTGAAACTGCTTCATTGAAATTGTTTCTCAACAATAAATTAATATGTTGACTAGAAACATGTTTTTTTCCAGAAATGTTTCTTCTGGAAGATATCGATCCTTCTCTTTTTAAAAAGTCATGGTGCACAAAGCCAATGTATTTTGGCCAAACTTGCTAAATGTTTTTCAGGGATTTGCACTGGGAAAAAATCCCAAACCTTTGATTGAAGCTTAGTTACCCTAACCTTTCTTTATAGGTAAAGCAGAGAGGGAAAGTGATTTCCCAGAGAGTGACAGATTGTAGGGCCATCAAACTTTTGTTCTGTTTCCCAGATCTTGCACAAATCTGAACTTAGTGACTTGCCCAAATTTGTGGCACAATAAGATGTTAAATAAGGTCTATCTTTCTGTAAAGATGGAAGCATGTGGACAGGCAGGACAGGAATTCTTTATTGTCACTCTCTGTGTACTTGATGTTTCTGAGATTTCAGACCTTAGGAGAGTTATTTTGGCACCAGATTAACATGAACAATATGAAGAAGGGCAGAACAGTATTGAAAAAGTGTTTGGTTCACTCAGTGTCTTAGTTTTTTCCTTCAAAATAGGTATCTCATGTACTGGAAAGGAACTGGTTAGTAACAAATGAGAATTCTTCAAGAGGGAAATCAAATGTCCCAGTACTAATTAGTTGAAATTAAGATCATTCAAATATTTATATAGGGAAGGCAAGTATTCCGGGAACATGCTGGGATAAATCACATGGTTGGAATATTAATAGCGAGGCAATAAATCTGCACAGGAAGAATCAAGGTGAAAACGTAGGGGAGGGATTGTACCGTTTATCAAAATACAATTATACCAGCAGGTAAATACAGATGGTTAGTGAAGGAAGTGGTAACACCAAAACTTTATGTATCATGCTGACAGAGAAGGGGAATTAAGGAGAAAATGCAAAGGGGAATTAATATGGAACATCTACCATGGGTCACAAAATCAGGACAAAGTGACTGAACCAAATACTGCTGGTGCTGAAGGAAACTTGGATCCATTCCCCTAGTTCTGTCACTTCCTTCCCTGGATCCAAATACAAACTCCCACGTGTGTACAGTTCAGGTGCAAGGCTGTGGTCAGGCAGGAGCTCTGGGCCAGTGCAGAAGGAATTTGAACCTGTGCTGTCAATGAACACAGACCCGAGAAGGTGCCCGTGCTGCTCCCTGTGGGATCAGAATCCGAGAGATCAGTCTCTTGGCCTGTCCTTTTCACTGTCTCAGACTGCAGGTATCCCAGCAGTGACACATGGAGTGAGGTTGGGGGGAATTCCTGCTGCCCTGTTCCATCTTGGCAGAATGTACAGTTGCATCTCAGACAGCTGAAGTGAGAGTGAAGTCCTCACAGTGATAGGCTTCAAAAGGTGTAACTGCTTAAGCTTTTGTCAGTAAAGTTCCATCAGGCCCTGAAGTTCTGGGGCATGTTCTGTTCTGCTCCTGCCTCCACAGAATCACCCAAGTCTCCTGAGGAGCCCGAGCAGTTGGAGCACATCTGGGAAGGGCTGAGGAGCTGGGTCTCAGAAATCTCAGGATGAACATCCAGAGGAGATGCCTCCCTTTTATACGTTCAATCAGTAGTTTCATATTGCTGGTGGGATTTTATTAGTTACCAATTAAAGGTGTTCATATTTTTTGTAATATTATCTGATTTCTTACTCCAGTAATCAAAGTCACTACCCTGGGTACTACTGCTTTAATTTATTTTATTGTCACTTTACTTATCTTAGAATATTTCTTTTGCACTTGCTTAAAAAAGGAGTGGAAGAGAAATTATTAACAAGAGCTTGATAATTTGGTAATTTATTAATTGTTAGACTGGTCTATTTTTTGTGTGATGGATTGTTTCATTACTGTGCTAAAGTAAAGTGAGGGAAAGGCAGGACTGTTCCAGTTTTAATTACTGCTCTTTAGCATACACTGCTTTAAAATCAGCCTGAAATACATGCTTTTTTCTCTAGGCAGTATATCATAGTGCCACACAATGGCAAAAGAGTTCAAACAATATGAAGCCTGGAAATGTCAGGTGCGAAGGAAATGAACTGCCACACTATTTTAATTTTTCTTTGTTTTTATTAAGCTTTATAATGTTGCACAGCCACACAATGTGCATAGCGGTTAAGGGAGAGAACAAAGACAATGATCTGGATGAGAAACATAACGCAGGTAACACACAGTCCCTGTGCAGACAGGTACCATATTCCCCATCAGGAGGTCAGGAATGAGAACTCCTTTTTCAGGGAACCTCTTGTCTGCTCAGGTGATAATGTGCCCTTTGCAGGAGGCTGCAGCCCAGCATCTCCCCTCACAGCTCCACTAATGTAGGGAAAAGAGTGATTTTCCCTCAAAAACAGCAAGAGATCTTAGAAATTTCAGATACAAGGTTTTTCATTGCAATGTGCAGTTATAAGTGTTTTGAACACCCTCATAGTAGTAGTTGAAGATTTAAGCTTAGGATCTTTTCATTTTCCTAAGCAAAATTAAATGTTGCGAGAGCATCTCCAAGGGAAGGTCTGGCTGCAGTTTATGCAGATGTACCCTAGCTGGAACAGGAACAGATAGCACAAACTTGGTGAGGACTAGAAGATCTGCAAATCCAAGTAAATATTGTCAATCTGTGCTGAACTTCATATCAGTTCAGTTACAGGGCTGTTCGTACCTCAGCTTGTTTTAAAGCTCCTTTGGGTATTTCAGCATAAGCTGCTAGAACACCTTTCCTTCAGCCTGTGTATTCATCCAGGACACAAAGAGCAGCATTTTCTCCTTTCTGTACGCCTGTATCCAGTGACAGCAAACATCTGGGTGACTGTAGTCATGGTTGGCAGCAGCACAGCCACACCCTCAGATCAAACTATCAGAGCACAGTTACAGTGTCCAGTCCTCCTCCCTTCATTCCAGTAAATAAATATGACATGCCTTCATCCACACCAATTAATTTAGAGGTTTGTGGACCATAAGTAATGCAGCAGTCCATACATTTCACATTGAGTTTTTCTAGTTAATTCTAGAAGGAATTGAAATATTCTACTGGAGACAGCCATGGCAATGTCCTACCAAGGAAACCCAGGCCACAACCTCGACTGCCTGTGTCAAGAATTTTGGTTTAGGAAATGGGGAAGAACTAGTTTTAAGGAGGGTATTTCCCTGGATTTCTCTGCTATAGTGGTGTAAGAGCAGGGATGCAAGGACTTCTCTTGAATTTCACTCCTCCAGGCTCTGTAGTGGTTGGCATGCTTTGGACCACCTCTCAGGGTCAAACATGGATCCATTTTTCCTCTTGAAGGATAATGGGCCCATTGCTGTGCCATGTGGCACATCCTCAGTTGGTCTAAATTGGCATTGGGAACCTATTGCAGAAAATTTTGGCTCTGCTGAAGTCAATGGCAAAACTCTCACTGACTTCAGTGGGAGATCAGGATTTATTCTGGTGAGTTCAGTGGAAGCACAGATTTTACCAACTGCAGATCTGGCTCCATTGTTTGACACTTGTTCTCAGATTGGTTTTGTTTAAAATTTTAAAGAAGGTCATACAACAGCCCCCCCAGCCCTGAGCCCATGGAGCTTTTGCCCCCATATCATAAGGTAATAACATGTGCACATAGAACTCGGTTTCTGTATAGAAATAAACTTCTATATGAAGGCAGTTACTGATTCTTTTTGTTTATTTCATTACTCTGCAGTACAGCTGTTGTCCATATTAAAGCATTTTTTCTAACCTCCAGTATTTTCAAGAGTAAAAATCCATCTTAATTAGTTGAACTATTAGCTGGGTTGTTTTGTATTTCTGTAACCTACTTTGTCTCCTTATTTCTTTCTGGATGCATTATATACAAATGAGAACTTTGATTTCAAATACAGAGGGCCAATCCCTCTCCCTTTCAAGTTTATGTGCAGAAGTTATTTCAATTTGAGCAGGACGGGATGGATGGAACATAAAAAAGCCACATCATCAGCTTAAAATACAAGTCCAATAAAAATGAGTTTGGAACTTTACCAGCTGTGTACTGATGAAAGTATAGAGATTTTAAGTAAGAGAAGCTGCTCAATATGGACTCAAAACCAAAACAAAACAAAAAAAAAGAGCCAACAGAAAACCAAACCAAAAGGAGGAACTGGGAGAAGCCTGGTGCAGACAGCAAGCCCAAGCAGAGGTCATTTGAAAAAATAAGTAAAGAGATGTTTGAATGCAATGTACAATGCAGTGCACTCCATTATTCAGATTTATCTTTTCCTTTTTATCCTTAACCTAAAAAATGGGAAAACCAAACCAGAACATCAAACCAAGCAAGCAGACAGCGTGTACTGCCATAACTGATCAGTGCTGGGGTCCATAAAACCCCATCACGAGCAGTGAGCAGGGCTGGCTTGCTGTTATTTTTCTTCTATACCCTTCACTTGTGTCCACAATATGGGGGTGAAAAATAATAACTGGACCTTTAATCATAAAGGAGCAAGAACAGTCAAGGATACTCAGGAAAATTCCTTGGCAGAGGACCAGCTTCCCACAGGAACTCATTGCATGCAGATTTCCAGAGGGGCATAACACATGCAGATACAGTGTGAATTAGCCCGGAGTAGGGAAGGCCATGGGCTGGTGGGGCCAGTGGGGAACACAAGAAGGGCTGACAGGATTCTGCAAGGTTAAAGAGTAAAGTGGTGAAAACAGCAGATGATCCTGGTAATGTAACAGCTGAGCAAATATATACATTATCTGAAGGGAATAAGAGATATGGCATTTATCCTGGCCATATGGAAACAAATATAACTTGTTTTTTTCCATAAAGGCCACTCTTGGTTATTTAATTATTTTTAAAAATCTTCTTCTATATCGTATTTATAGTATTCCTAAATGCTTTCAGGGTCTATCTCTCCAATTGCAGGTATTTAATATAAGATTGTTTTGCAGCAAGTAATTTCAGTCTTATTAGCTAATAATCCAAACATTTTTTCCTGTGAAATGGCTGCTTAGAGTAATTTATTGGATCAGATGAAAATCTCTGATGGGGATTTGCTCTGCTGGTGGCACTTTTTCCATTTGAGTCCTTGCTGTCAACTGGAAGCCAAGACTCCAACAAAACTCATGCCGGGGTGCCTTAAGTTTCCCCCGTGCGTCCCTGGCGTTCTTGACCACCAGTTTCCGCGGGGATGCGCAGCCGGGAGCCGGGACGGCGCAGCCCGCAGGGCTCGGCAGCGGGACGCTACTCCAGAGCCCGGGGGTCCCGACCCCGGCGCGGGGAGTGTTTCTTTCTGCCTCAAAACGGTTTCTGTCAACTCCCGTCCCCGCCGGCGGGCCC
>WEIV01004835.1:301125-368601 GCA_013390005.1 Calyptomena viridis
CGGAGCGGGCGAGCCCCGGCGGGCAGGGCGCGGTGCCTGGAGTTCCCTGTGCGGGATGAAGCACATGGCAGCTCGTCTGCCTCCTCCTTCTTCTGCTGCCCCGGTCATCGCCTCCGTCCAAAACTCCCGGGCTTCCCGCTGAGACCGCTCCCGATCGCTGCCCGTGGTGTCCCCATCACCGCTCGACTCATCCCCGCCGCACCGGAGATAGTTGGAGGGACATGCCTTTCCCTTGCAGGCTTGCCACCTGCAAACCCAGCCCCTGCCCCTGCCCCTCCGAACAGTCCCGAAGTGGATCAGCGCCCTTTCTTTAACGCTGGCCATCCCGGTAGCCCCAAAGTCCTCGAGGAGACCCGGTCACGGACCGGGTGCGCAGGGGTGCGGAGTCCCGGGTGGGCGGGCAACGGGTAGCGGGACCCCGCTGCAAGAGCAGGAGTGCGGGGTCCCGGCGGGGTGAGGAGGCTCAGGCTGCCGTCTGGTGTTTTGGGGAGCAAAAGGCAAGTTTGAATGAACTCTGCACACTTCATGCAGGTGGACGGACTGCCTGCACAGAGTGCAGTGTCCGTCTGCCTTATGTAAGTGTCTGCTGTGCTAATGAATAATGGAATAAAAATCCCGCGGCATCAGGATATGCTTAGTTCTAGTATCTCTGTCCTCTCTTGCTTTCTCCTTGCAAAGATTCAATTCTGAGGAATATAGAGGAGTACAGCCTTGTCATCCCCACCAGCACCGATTCAGAGGGCAGGTTCCTATCCCACCTGGTGTCTGGACCGCCAAAATCACGCTTCAGGAGAGCTGTGGAGGACTTGCAACATGAAGCAGCAAATGAGCAAATATTTTACAATGTCACTGTTTTTGGAAGAGAGTTTCACTTCAGGTTGCGGCCAAACTCGAGGCTCGTAGCCCCTGGAGCAACAGTTGAGTGGCAGGAGGACTCTGAGGAGACTCACATTGAACCTCTCTATGGGAATTGCCTCTATGTTGGGGATATCACTGATTTGCCAAATGCTTCAGTAGCTATCAGCAACTGCGATGGGCTGGTAAGTTACTTTTGTTATTGTATCAAAGATAATGATATTAATTTCCTACAGTCTTTAAATACAAAATGTGTGGACTGTCAGAAACTCACACCTCAGATGGTAACTGTGAATGCAAATTAACTAATGTTCCCTTGTGTGGGAATAGCTGCGCTGCACCAGGCACTGCTTTACAGACAGTGGCACTAGAAGTTTGAGCACATGCTCTGAGGTGGCTGCTCTGGAACAGAGCAGCTGGAACCAGGATTTATGTTGATTTGTGGCAAAGTTGCTCAAGGTGTCTGATGCTCTGAAACGGAAGATGAAATGGCAAGTTTTCAGCATCTTCTTCCACTTCTCACTTCCATTCTGCAAGGGGAAATGTTAGGAAGATTTAATCCCAAACGATGGGCTGGACTGCCTGGGAAACAAGTTTGATAGGTAAAATATGGTTTTGCCCTGGAAAATTTTAATTTATTCAAAGTTTGTTTTCATGGATTTTTCACTTGGTGAGTTTCATTGCCTAATCAAGTGATTGATGGAAAGTTGCAGAAGAGTTTGAGTTTTATATACAAAACAGCTCCCTGGGATACATTTTGCAAGGCTGTGTGTTTTAAAACTTGCTGCAGCTTTCTGTTCTGGAGTGCATGTTCAGCAGTCAGATTATCACTGTTTGTCCCTGACATCTTAAACTGTCATGCTGTCATTTGAGCAGTAATTACTGCACAGCAATTTGTTTAGTGAGAAGGGCTGTATTTTTTTATAATGAACAGTTTATCCAGCCAATATTTCCTTGCTACAGCCTTTAGAGCTCATAATTTTGTGATTGCTTAATTGTAATGCATTCTGTCTCTGCAGAAAGAGCCAGTAGGAGTCAGTTGTATTTCTATTTATTTAGTCATAGGAAGTTGTTCGTTTGCTGTGCCAAGAAGATGACATGTATGGAGATAGTATGTTGGCTGTCTGAGAATGGAAGGGAATCAAATATTTTTCCCCTTAGTCTTTCCTTTCCTGCGGTTTCTCTTAGCCATGTGCATTCCTGCTTTGAGAAGCAGGTTTTAATGTTGCAGTTGTTTGATGTGGACAGCTGTCTGAGGGCAAGTGGAGCACCAGGACTGAGCAAGAAGAGCCATTCAGAAAGCAGAGTGTGAGCTTGCAGTCCTGCCTCGGGGGGAAGTAGAAATCCTGTGCTCTCCCCACACTTCATACAGATCATTTTGTGTAAGGCAGAATTTACTTGCTCAAAATTTAATTGCTCTTTACTTTTAGAACAGGAGAGAAGCCAAAGCTCTTCTTCCTTGTTCATCTGTGCTGAAAGGTAGAGGAAGATCCAAAGTATGAATAAGACTCTAAAGGGCCAAGGCCTCGTTGCATGTGAAAATGACAAAGGGTTTATAAATGCTGCACTTTCTGCATTTGTAAGTAACTTCTCAAATGCAAAGAAATGAAGCTAGATCTCGATTCTGTGGCACTGGTAAAGGTCTGGAATCCAGAAAGCTACCAAAGGAATTGTAGTTTTCAGCCTGTATTCACAACCCATGTGCCTGCCTTCTCCCAGCATTCTTGTTTTCATTAGAGGAAGCAGGGGAGTTGGTCTGATTTGGGAGCTGCCCCATTCTCATCTGGATGTTGGGCTGGTTCTCACATGGCACCACAACTTCTGGGTTCTGCTAATACATTTGGAAATGGATTACTGCTTCCTCCAGTGCATATCTACACGGTAAATGTTGCAGGGCAGCGACACTTATTTTTTTGCCCTGAAGCCTTCCTGCAGGAAGCATTACCTCAATACCTTTAAGCATCTGGCTGTAATGATTTCCCTGAGACTGTGCAGTAAATCTGTTGTGGAACAACAAATTGAACTCCAATCCCTTGGGTACTATGTTCCATCTCTACCCATTCCCTCCATCTCAATGTCTTTCTTCCTTGTGGGGTGAGAGTATAAAACAGATTATCAATAGAATTACACAAACTCCAAGAAATTATACCAACAGTTCTCCAAAAGCCACTGCTCCATGGACAGCAAGAATGAGCAAGTAACCCATTGAAGTTAACACTGCATGTAACTGTCTCTCCATTTACCATTTTATGTCTTGTGTTTGCAAGGGGTATTGAAGAGTCTTTGGAGCAATGATTCACCAGCAAAACATTCTTAAAACAACTGGGCTGTGTGGTTTTTTTGGGTTTGTTGGCATTTTGGGTGTGAGTTAAGACATGGACAAGGTTATTCTCAACTGGTTTTCTATGCCTATTGTTGACTTCACCCTTAGTTTACTTCAGTGGAGAAATTCTGTACTATAATGGATCTTTTTTCAGTTGCCTGACAATACACACAGCATGGCCAGTGTTCCTGACATACCCCAAGTATTTCCACTTCCTTTTCCAGGTTACTGTGGAGATAGGGATGGTGGAGCTGTCTGACAACTGAGTTGTCAACTGACAAGTGTTAGAGTTCTTTGTTATAAACTTGCTTCATGTAATTCCCAGGATTTTCTTGAAACATTCACTTTCAAAGGTAATTTGACATCTGTCTATGCATCTGATGGTCTTCCAGCTTTTGCATCAGCCATCAGGGCTGAAATAATACTGGAATTGAAGTTTCCTACTTTAATCTTTACATTGCAAACTTTTTTTGACTGAATCTGGTTTAAGTCAGCAAATGCATCTGCCACCTTGCCAACTTCTGATGTTATTTCCTCTGAACATCCCCTTTGGTTTGCACTTTACTGCCAACTGTGTCTTATTTTCCAATCATTGTCTGAGACGAGTGTGGCTGGTGGAGTTGGGATTGCCAAATGAGAAGTTGTTGGAAGGCATTTACATGAAAATAATATATGTGTGAAGGGACTTTTGAACTCTACTATAAATGATGAAGATCTGCTGCCCTGACTGAGGAGTTACACGGTTAGTTTGTGTACTCATGATTTTCTGTATCAGAAGTCAATGACAAAATGAGTTTTGTTGACCAAGGAATCAAATCTGAGGCAGATGAAGAGAACTTCTGAAGTGTGCAATCTAGGTGTGTTTTCAGAGCTGAAACAGGTCATTACAAATTATTGGAAAGTTGAACCCAATCAATAGCTTTTTTAACAGCTCTCTGAATTATCAATGTGATTTTTACCATATTAAAAAAAAGGTTGAAAGTTTTCCCATTTAAGATAAAACACTCTGGACAATTTGTTATCATCTCGGTCGGCCTGATGGGATTCAAACTAATTTTCTATGGGTTGAGCAGAACCAGTGTGGTCAGTGTCTGTGGCCTGCAGATTGTTGTGGGAGGTATTGCACTTTGAGTATGTTCTTGGTCCTTGGCCAGATTCTTACTTGTGGATGCAGTTGGAGGATGAGGGACCTGGCTGTCCTCTCCAAGGGTTGTGAAGGAGAAGTGGTTGGAGGCCATAAAAAATGCCATAAAACAATAAAAATTTAGGATTATGTTAATCCTTCCAGATTATTGCCTGAACTATGGGAACTCCCTTTCTTCACCTCAGCAGATGAACCTGCCGTTGTAGAAGAACTCTTTATGCATGTGGATTTCTGATTGCTGGTAAATTATTCTGCAGTGCTTGAGGCAGAAGTGCCAAAAATGTCATCTTGAGGTTGATGAGATGGCAGTATTTGGGTGTAGAAACTCAGAGACACAAACTCTCTCCCTGTCTCCTCACAACATTTGTATTTTGTGAGCTAGAATATGTGAGCTTAGACACAAGCAGGTACAGGAGAAACACAATAACAACACTGCATCTGAAATGGATAATGAGCACATGATTAAATGAGCTTTGGTGCAGAGTCAGACTCACTGACAGGATCCTGGAAGACTTCAGGATTAACAATCAGAGTGATCTAGAACCCCCTGAAGCAAATGAAGGAACATCAGTTTCAGTAACACAACATGATGTCCTAGCTCTGCTCCATTAGTATAATCCTCTCTTTAAAAGTTACAAGATCAGCTCTCCAAAGAATTCACTATGTTATCATTAAAATGAAAAGTTATTAGAAGTAGATATATAGAAACTGAGCTTTTCAAGGCATCCATGGTTATATGTTTTCTTAACGAGCTGTAAGTATTACAAGTCTGTGGGTGCCAAGCCATAGTCACCAGAGTATAATAGACTTGTTCCTTTTTATGTGATGAACTAGACAGGGTTTGCTCTACAACATTTCAGTCTTTCCTGTGTGCTGTAATAACCCTCCCAAACAGTTTGAGAGAAGCCTGCTGGCTGCTTGCCCAGATGCTGCTGCTTCTAGAAATGCTTGGGACACCAGCAGAGCTTTTTCGACTGATGCCCAGTGCTACAGTAACTGTATCCCTGGGTGGGTTTGGGGTGATCCATTTGCTTTACTAACCAGTCATGGATCTTCAGGAACAGGCTGGAGCTTTGGCTGCTGTCAGTATAAGTGCATGTCTCTCAGTTCTCCCAAGACTTTGTTCTATATTATTGGTATTATTAGTATTTTCTCTGTTTTTTTAAATCAGAGATTAGATTTCTTTTTCAGTTTTTATTTTACAGAGGTGTTTCCATATAATCTAATTTGTAAATTTTAAGTGCAGAAGCTCAGGTTCACATATAGTCAATGATGTTTCCTAAGAGCAATTCCATGTGAAATGCCCACCTTTCTCCTTCCTGAGGGAATATTTCTCCTCTCCCTCCTGTCACCTTCCCTGCATTCCTGAAGACATTTAAACACCTTGTGGAGTCTATCCTTGTTTAGTTAATAGTCCTTCTTCAATTTGAGCGTGAGCTTTGAAGTCAGTGAGTTTTAAGGTTATATTCTTATATAGCTTCTTCACAGAGGTGCTATCTTGAAGCTGAAGTTGAATCTAACTCACCTTAGATAGAACATGTAATTTATCTGGATAAGAGGATGAAGGAACTGCTCACAATGAATACACCAGGAGAAGGCAAACATGCTTATATAACTTATTTTTTTCCTTTTAGACATCCATCTTCTGCTTTCATATGGATTTACCATTCAGTAAATTGTTTCTTTTTTATCTGTTTTTTGGATTACGCTGGTTTCTGATGTAGCAAAAAAGCAGAGCTCAAGGTAGCACAATATTATCTTCAAAGTCTGGTCAGGTCGAGTGCCTGACAGTTAAAACAGATGCCTGCTACTAATAATTCCAGTAATCCATTTTTTGTATGCTAAATTCTTAGCATTTACATTATGATCAGGTTGCATCCATTTTTAGTAGATTAAAATTAGGCGTATATTATCTCTTCATTTGGGAGCATTCACTCTTTAAATTAAACCAAAATCAAACCAAAGTTGCCTTTTTTTTTGTTTGTTTGTTTTGCTTTATGTAATGGCAAAACTCCCTGTGGCCTTTTGGCTTTTTGGACAAGTAGAACTATAATGCAGTGGCAGAAGAAATGCAAGTAATTCCTCTGACACTGTATAGAACAAAATGTAATAACCATTCTCTCTGAGAAAACCCTTCCTCTGGAGATGATCAGAGTGGTATCACCATCAACTCTCTTTGAGGGGTCTCTTGAATTCTGCTGGTGTCTCTCCATGTCTAAGCCAAGCATGTATGAAATTACAGCACCATCAGAGCCCGACTGCACACCCACATCTACACACATCGTTTTACAGACCTGTGTTGCCTGACAGAAAGCAATGGAGCTGTNTGTTCATCTCCCTGGCCAGCCTAGTTGGACAACCCCTTCTGTTATGTAAATTGCACAGACTTTCCCTTTTAAAAGTTACAGTGTAAAACACAGAGTGTAAACACTATGATTCAGCCTCTGACTGGAGTAAATTATCTTCTGCTGTCCTTAAAAGAGACTGTCATCAGTAAATACTATTTTTTTTTCTTTTCATCTTTTGTGCATGGATCATCTCACCTACCTTTTATCTGAGAGCAGAGTAAGTCATTTCCTACATCATACAGGTGGACACCATCTGGTCACAGTCTCCTCAGGCAATCAAAACTGGTATCTTTGTGCTATGTTGCAGGCCTTTGGATAAAATATAGGTATTTCCTTATGTCCTATTTGACCTTGTGTTGCATTGTCCTCATTGTTGTAGTATCTCAGCTGTACTATTCTCTTCGACCACACAAAAATTAATTTTCCAACCAGAATATTAAACTATGTACATCCTAGAAAATGTGCCCAATGGCACCTTCTGCTTTCCATCTTGAAACACCCAAATATAGGAACTAATTTTGATAAGGTCATCATTAATTTCTGAGGTAAGCAGAGCATCTATTTTGAAAAGTCTGTCCCTCTTCAGCTTCCAAAGGTGCGTCCCTTGAAAAGTGCTATTAGTTTACTCAGCTACCAGCTCACTCCTAGTGTGGAGAGGTGTTGCAGTGTTCTCTGAGACTTTAAGACTCCTACAAATGGCAAGGCATTCCCACATTTTGTGTTAATTACATGTTTACTTTCTTCTGCAGAAGGTTTAAAAATACATTTTGGATTGACCAGAGTTCCAAGAGTTGCACGGAGCAGGACTTTTTCTCCACAGATCACAGCAGTATTTTATTCGACCTACTTCTGAGCACTTTTTATTAATGGTGACTGCTGCTTTGCAAGCAGGTCATGACATTACTTAATTGCACACTAGGACACTTCTCAAACTGGGTCTGATTAAAACAGGACCAGGGAGCAGCTCTTCAGTCTCTTGTAGGGGGTTGTACAACTGCATTTGCTTCCTGTGAACAGCTCTGATGTGCACACCCTCCTTCTCAGATCAGCCTCTCCCTTTATTGCTTTCTTTCTTCCTTCCAAAGTTTCAGCAAGTCTTTAACACATCACATCTGGTTTCCTTAGCCCCTTTATCTGCGTGTGTTATAAATTCATCTTTGTTTTCAGAGTCTTGACACAGCGGGTTCCCAGTTTTAATAGTCTGCAAATGAAAGGCCCACATTTCACACGCTATTTTCAGCACTGTTCTATTAAACTGTAACATTGAAGAGTGTCCTCTTCAAGTGCAGAAGAGCATGTTGTTTCCTTATATCTAAATCACAGCTTCTGCTGCAGATCTGAGTTATTCCCAGGTCTCAAGACGTCTGGTACTTTCTTCAGATCTGGAGTTTTTGGAGTCATCAGTGTGAATCTCAGCATTAATGCTTTTGCTTTTTCTTCTAAGTAACTGTTTTCTGTTTAAAGTAAGTGTTTTAAAGTAAGAGTTTCCCTCAAGGAAGAGGCAGAGATGCCAGTTCTCTTTCTTGAGGTCTCAAAAACCACCACACCAGTGAGAATCATCCCAAGTCTGTTGTTTGGAAGGTGTCATTTTACAGTACAGATGAGTTTCTCTTAACACCTTGTGTGTGTGTGTCTTGTGTGTCCTTCTGAGAAAGTTTGTCCACTGGTGTGGGTTATGTGGGCTGGCTGCCCCTCCAGTGGGGCAGCTGAACATGGTAACCTGAGGATCATTTTATCCCCTCTGATCCCGCAGACAGAACCTGCCCTGACCACTTACACACTTGCTCTTTTTTTTCCCCTTCATGCCCCTTGTAGGACTGTATCTACTGATCTGCTTGTTCTCCAAAACTTTGCCTTGCTAAAATTGAAGTCCCATTTGTACAACTGGCTGTTACTTGTTGGTCTTGGTATCCTAATTGTGTTTAAGTTTTTCAGTGTTCCCTTCAAGTTTCTATTCTTTTTTTTGCCCCTTATATTGGTTTATGTCAAATTTAATATTTTGCCTCTTTATTGCTGCACTTGTGATCTTTATCTTAAAATAAATGCATACAATTAATTCTTCAGTTGTGCAGCTCTCTGTGGAGAATTCAGAGGTTGAAATTACCCAGTGTCCTTGATATTTTCTGACTTTTCCACCTGCAAAGAACAATGTTTTCACTTTTCTTTTGATGTGGTGAGCTATAAATAAAGCTACTTTAACTTCTTTCCTACTGTCATTCCCTTTAACTTTTCCTGTAGTTACCACCTCTGTGTTTGAATTTCATCATATGGTTAGACCACTTTTTCCCAGCATTTGACCTCTAGCCCAGTGGACCTCAGGGGACAAATTACAATCCATTTTCTACTGAAATTAAGCATGAAACTTGCTAATCCTGTAATGAGAAAGAGTCAGTAGACATCACTGATGTCTTTGTGGATAAGAACATCTACATTTAACTAGATAAAACTAATTTATGCATTTATTTCTCTTCACTAGGTGTGTTGACTATAGGTAGCTGTTGTTATTGCCCTTTAGTGAAGGTGAACATTTTCTACTGTTTTTTGAAGCAAGAAAACTGGAAGGAAATACCTGGCATATGGTCAACATTTAGAGTGGTTTTTGGAAAACACAAAATCGAAATATTTAGGATCACACAGAGCCACATCTTGATGTAGGCTCTGAGTCTTTAAGCCTTTATTAATGTGTTTTCTGATTTATTACCTCTGTAAGAATAATGGAGTGGACACGTGTGGAGAAGAACCTGCATGGCTAATGCAGGCTGGCTAATGAGCAGGCTGGCTAATGAGCAGGCTGGCTAATGAGCAGGCTGGCCAGCAGCTATTCCTGAGCTCTTTTCTTTTTCCCCATCACTTACAGTACTGACAAGAAGCAGTCCATGAAATGGCAGGAGGGATTGAATTTTGTGAATGATACAGCATGTTTGCCTACTTTTGTTGATACCTGCCTCCTCCCTCTGTGCCCTTTGGGCTGCAGCAGCAGCTTCCAGAGTGTCCAGTGGAGCTCTGGATGTGTATCTTAGACAAACCCATCCAAAGGCACCTTCACACTGTGCATCCAGGGTGGGAACTGCAGATTTTGGGCTACCCTTGCACAGGGTGGTCTGTAGGAGGGATTTGTTTCTCAAGTTGTGCTTCTGAACATGTGCTTTTTTGGCATGATATAATGAGTATTGTACAGTATAGGGCAGAGAAAGTCAAAATAACACGTCAAGTCCAACAGGAAAGAAAGGCTTATTTTCTTGGGAGAAAAACTATTTCCAGAGCTAAGAATAGTAATAAACCATTTACATTTTAGTAAAGTAATGGAATTTAGAAGGGAAGAGGGAAAAGCTCAGATTTTACTCCAGGATTTACTTGCTAAATTTTAAGATTAGATATTTGGAAAAAATTCTTCACCAAAAGAAGCCTTGGAACAGGCTGCCCTGGGGAGTATAGATGTGGCACCTGGAGACATGGTTTAGTGGTGGCCTTGGCAGTGCTGTGTTAGTGGTTGGACTCCATGATCTTCCAGATCTTTTCCAACCCAAACAGTTCTGTGATATGAATTTGTCTGATATTTCCCCCACATGCAAAAGCCAGAACTAACATCCAATACCTGCCTTAAGCAGATGCATCTTGAATGTTCTCCCACGGTGAAGTGTGTGACTCCCAAGGCTCTTACAAGGGTCAGTGTCCATGGCCATTACATCTCCTGAAGGGCAAACTGGACAGAGCCCATAGTTTGGAAAAAGAGCCTGCAGAAAACACAGAGATTAACCAAGGATAGGTGGCAGCACAGGCTGTGGTTACTGTTTTAATAGTGGTTTTATTTAAGTCGTGGCTTTTGGGTAAATCCTGTTTATCCAACTGATATGCAGAAGAATATACTTCTTCATTTTTCAGAGTGTTAGAATTGCAAGGCCTTTTTCTTTCTCCAAGCACAGGAGCCGTGGAAGGAATGTGAGAGATGTTGTTTGGAAAGCATTCTGCAAACCAGAATGTATTTAAGAAACAGTCTTTGAGAAATAAATCACTACCTGATGATGAAGACAGCTGAGCTGGGCCAAGAGTCCTCCACGTGCCAACACTCTCTCACGTGACAGGAGTTATATTGGAAGCTGGCAGGCTTTGAAGCTTGCAAGGCTGAAAATGTCTAAATTTTTTTTGCATACTTAAAGTAATAGCTAGATAAAATCATATCTTTCAAACTTTTCAAAACACCTCTCTGTAGAACACTGTGAACCTACCTTAGGTCACGAACTTTTACCTTTTGGGAACAAAAAACCCCCACCCCAGCCCAGAAGCAGAAATTTTACACCACTTCAGTTTAATATCACTAAGGACTTCAGGGATAAAGAAGTTTTGGGGATGAATGTGGATTGATTTCAGATTTATAACCAGGCTTGAAATTAGAGTTTCCTAATAGTTTTAGGTTTCATTCTAAAAATGGCAAATCCACCATTCATCAGTAAAACAAAATATTTAATTCCCAAATAAGTGCTAAGAGGTGTCTGTCAATATTAAATTTGTTTGCAAAGTTACAGCACATTAAGGCTGACATAAGCAGCAAGTGTAAAAATGGGATTAATCAAAGGATAATTTACTACTCTGAAAGAAGAATATGAAACTCAGTCTGGATAAGTATTAGACAAGCAAAGAAAGACAAGACAATTTACAAGATGTCTTGAATTAATTTAAACTCCTCAGTAGGAAAGGGTAATGAATTTGCTATGAAAATAAAATGCTTACTTCGCTGCAGTCAAATTAAGATCAACAACAATCATATGCATCTTATAAAATAGAATAAAAATGCTGAACCTATAAAAATGTAGTATAATTTTGCATTTCTCTAAACAGAAAATCACTCAGAAGAAAAATAGATCTCTGTCAATGTTTTATGTCATGGTCCAGCATCATTTTGTATAAAGGCCAGGGAGGTCCCACGGCAAGCAGCTGACATTTGGGTTTGTTCCAAATCTGCTGAAGTGAAAACGTGTTTAGTGTCACTGGCTCCGTTTGGCTTTGTTTGGGCAGGTTGATTAGCAAAGAATTTGGGACAAAAAGCAGGCCATGGAGTATTGCACATCCTAACCTTGTGTTTCACCTTGTTCTCTGTCCCCTGGTGCAGTGGTGGTGGGGAGGGAGGTGAGTACGAGAGGCTCAAGTGCAGCTTTTCCCATGGCTGTTTATACTCCGTGTGCTGGATGGAACAGGACAGAACTGTGCTTCTAAACCTGAAATAGCTCTGCTAAACCTTCTTCCCCTTCTGCCTCACACCACATCCCCACCACAGAAGAGGTGATGCATTAAGCAAAGGGGAGGGATCAGGAGAAACCCTTCCTGTAGTCCATGCCAGGAGGATGAGGCAATTCCAGCTGCCTTGAATTTGCAGGCTCATTCTGACAGCTCTCCTGCCTCTTTTTCCCTGTGAAGATTGGACTAGAAAGTAGAAAGATTTTCATGCTTTCTGAGACTGCCCCTCTGAATCTGCACTGCTAGAGGTGTGGTGGTGGGAAGAGCTTTTTCTGCCTAAGATGTTAGCTCTGACCTCAATAAAACTAGCATCACTTGCAAAAAAGCCCTAAACAACCCAAATGCCAAATACAACATCTCACAACAAAAAAACCCCCAAATCATGAGAGAGAACAACATGAGAAAAACTCTTAATTGCACATCTGTTCAACAGACTTTTGTGATAACTCAGCAACAGCTAATTGAAACTCCTGGATCATAAATATGCTCTCAGCCAAACTGGAGTTTACTTTCCCTGATGCAATCTCCTTTCAACTCCCCATTGCTCTCTGGTGGTCAGGATTCCAACAATCTGTCACTAGTTGGGAAAATTAGAAGTTGGGTCCATTCAATTATAATGAGCCAAACCCTGTTAATCTGCACTCTCCTGTCCCCATGGATTTCTGGGAGCTCTGTCACTTTGCATTAGCTGAGGACCTGGCCTTATGTAATTAGATGTTTTCACACTCTTCTGGTGACATGCCCTCCTCCGACAGTCTGGACTGCAGCCTTCCATGGTTTGAAAAGAGACACACTCATTCTTGGGAGGCAGCAGGACACACAAGATCTGTGAATCTCAACAAGAGATTTCTTTGAGTAATATATTCAGGATTTGTTAACATACTTGGAAATGGCAAAATGTATTGGAAGAGGAGACCAGGAATCTCAGGAACTTTGACAATTCTTTTGGTCCTTGGTCTCAAATAGGCAGATGGGTCAAAGACACAGCTGTGGGCACTGCTTGTTGTCACACAAAGCGTGGGCTCACTGAGGCCTCGTGGCTCCCTGTCTCTGAATTGCCATTCTGATGTAATTTTTGTGACATTTCCATGTTACTATGCAAGCCTGTAGAAATCATGACAAGACTAACAAAACTGTTCAATAAATACGTTGTTAGTAATGTGAAATTCATCTGTGATGGATATACTTAGCACTTTGAAGGGTTTAGCTGCTCCTGGCAACTTTGTGTTCCTTTGGGGCGATTCAAAGAGGTGTTTGCTTTGACTTGTGGGTTTAAGAAATATTTGTGCCTAGGTAACGCTTTTACAGTGCACTTCCAGAATGAACTCCATGCGGTCTTTAACCCAAGGATATAATTTTGGAATATTGAATCACTGCTTGCAAGTGCTACAGAAGATTCTAGCTATGCCACTGTGGGAAACCGTTGGGTTTTTTCTCTTTTCATTTTATGTTTGTTTATATTAAGACCACTTTTCACTGACGTCAGAGGCCTATCAGGTCAAATCTAATCCTCTATATCTCACGGTGCACTGGCTAGATTAGCCCTAATACTTGTGTTTTCTAGTCTGTGTGGAGGCAGCTTTCACCTTGTGAGCATGTCCTCCCTGAAGCTGGTTCTAGGTTCTAGCTGAGCTTGTAGGTTCTCACTTCTCACCTTCACAAAGCCAGGGACCATGTCAGCATCCCTCCACTGCTGAGGAATGTGGAGCAAATGGCCATCTTTGAAATTGCTGCCAAGAGGTGGTGGATTTGTTCCACCACAGTTAACGGGTTTGAATTCCAAAGCTGCAGTTTGTGTGAAAGTCTGCCTCCCTCCCCACTGCTGCTGGGCTGGTGGGCAGTTCTGCTCTCCTTTTCACGAGCTGGAAAGACTTCCTTCACTGGGCAAAAATGCACTGTGGTTCTTGTGGAGAACTGTGGTGTTCAGAGCAGTGAGATGATGGTCTCTGTGTAGGAGTCGGGGGAGAGGAAGGGGTAGGTCAGAAAAAAGGCCAGAGGAAAGAGCAGTTAGAAACATCAGTGTCAGCAGGGCAAGATGCTGAGCCCTGGCACTGGGGTGCTGAGGTGTGTGAGTAGCCCATGCAGCAGGAATGAGCAGAAAACACTGTATTTCCTGGCAATTCATAACAGAATCTTTGTTCAGTGAATATTCTCCTTTAATGAGTGCCTCCATAAGGGAGAATGAAGCAAGAAGTGATGTCCCCATTTATCCTCATTGCTAGTCTGCAGGACAGGGCTGGAATACTGATTCCATTTGAGAGCAAATGGAAGTTCTTGCATCTCCCAAAGCACCACGTGTCAGTACAAGGTGGGACAGGGCTGCTCAGTGGCACTGGGCAGGTGGGAGCAGAGAGCTGGAGACACATGAACACACCACCACCATGTCCTGTGTGCTGCAGGACAGTCCCCTCCAGAGCTGCTGTGGTTGATTCCATGGGAAAGGTCGCAGCTCCAGCCCAGAAGAGACTGAAGCACCTCTCCTCCCCACCCTGAATTTTTTCCTTCTCTGTTATCATTCTGCCAGAGTTGTTTTCAAGGAAAGTTGTCTCCCACCCTACTGTGCTGCCAGGCTGGACTAGTGTGAAATTAAAAAACCCCACAGAAACCAACAGCACACGTTTGGTTCATTTGTTTGGGCTTTTGGGCATTAGCAAAAATATTCTGTGGCTCTGTTGCTGAGTCAGCACTGGTGGGATGTGATTTCTGAATGTGATTTCTGTGGTCAAACTTTACACAAAGCTTTGATGTTTAATGTGCCAGTCAATTAAAGCATGCTGCTGTGCAAGAAACGATGTGGTGGCTTTGTGTGGCTTGCTTGGTATTGCCAAAATGGGTCAAAAGTATCAGGAGAAGGTTTAATATTCCTGTTTACACTGTGTCATTTTGCTTGCTTTCTGGTTCATTAATTTTTGCAGTGAGTAGGGTATAGTCTAAGAGCAGAAAGCCTCTTCTCTACTCTGTACTACAAAAATAGCTGGTGCTCTCTCCTGCTGATTTGATTAAAGTGGTTATGGAGGTTCAGCTGTGATACACATAATACTGACAGCTCTGTTGAACAGGCCTTTCCTGAGCTGGGCATGGACTGTTCTGATGCCACCTGGTCAGCTTTGGATGTGTCTGACCAAAAGCCTTAATGGGTGATTCACACTGGTGAAGTTTTCTGCAGAGCAGCCCAACAGACCCTGTGTTGGCACAACTGTGGTGGTGCCAAACAACAAGAATCCGGGGGCAGGACCTTTTAAATACAGTTATATTGCCAAGTCTGTCCTCTCACAGGGTGAACCCCCATGTACTTGCACAGTGTAGGAGCCCCAGGAATATTTTCAGGAAGGTGTAACCTTCTGCTGTCCTAATTGTGGGAAGGTTTTTCACAGCGGTGCCCACACTTACATTCCTTCTGACACTTTAATCAGAATGGCAAAAAAAGGCCTGTCCAGCTGTTTTTGTAAGATGTTCAATAATGAGATTTACTTTACAGCAAGTAAAAACCTTAGGATGGTTTTAAGATTGTACTTTAAAGTGTAAGCTTGGTGTATCTATTCTTTTCCTAAGGGTGTTTTATTTGATTCTGGTATTAAATCAGGAGTTGGTCCAAAGCCCGTTAACATAAATGAAAAGAGTTTTATTGACTTTGATGGGATTTGGATCATGCTGCACTAATTAAATAGTAAAGTATCCATTAGTAGTGAAGAAAATAGAAGAGAGGAGAGCCAAATACTGTTGTGATGAACCCTGTGAAGCTGAGTGAACTGCAGCCAAAGTCTCAATATCTTTACAGATGAGCTTTTCCATATTTCTCTGCCTCAGTCCTTCTGACACAGATACACTGTGGATTTTTAAGAGAATTGAATTTATAAAGATCTTTGCATTTGTCCTGCTTATTTATAGATTTTCATAGACAAAGGCAAGTGAGGTGTGATAGAAGAAAAGCACACGCTTTAAACAACATTGAAATCATGTTGTAGTAATTTGCACTTTTCAGGAATATTCTTATAAGATTCTTAAGAAACACAAAGTTTCTAGATTCCAAAGAAAAGAGAAACAGCTTTTCACTGTTACTGATGTAACAGTAGAAGGGAAAAATTAATATATTATGTATCTGGAAGGTCTGCATAAAAAGTGAGTTGAATTAAAAAAAAAAAATTAAAAAGGTTGTTCTGGAACAAGCCACAGAATAAATCACATACAGACAGCTTAAAAACACCGTAATAAATGAATTTATGTGTGCTTCTGGCTGGATGTTGAAAGGATCTGTCATTTAAAACTCTGAAATGCTGTTCCTCGTTCCCTTTGCTGTGACCCATTTTGCCTGGGTGGCAGCAGTGGCCCTGGAATTCAGTAGCCTCTGCTGAGACAGTGAGGGCAGCACTCACAAACAGCATTTATGGGAGTTTCCTTATGGCAGTGGCATGATTGGAAAACCCCTCACGTTTTAAACAAACTGGAGGTGTTGGGATTTAACTGTAACCACATAAGCTGAGGTTTTGAGGACACCAGGAGCCCACCTGTGTTTGGATGTCAGTTCTCCTTAGGCATCTTTGATAATACAACCCTAAATGAGGTGTTTTCTAAAAACAACTTGCTGGCATTGTTTGCCTGCTGGTGCATTTACTGAAGGGTGGTGCTCTCCAGCCAGTTCACAAGGTTATTTCCATTTCAGATGTTTGTCCAGCTTGCTAGTGCCTACTGGACATCCTCTCTCTTTAACTTGGCCAAAAAGATGTTTTCCCACCTTCACTGCTCAGGTGTTTATGAATAAATAATGTCTGCAGTTGGGTTTGGATTTTATTAAAGTTATCTTTCAAAAATGTTGATTGTGCCATGATGATACAATGACACCTTTTTCTGTGTTTATAAGTATATCTTGGCCTTCTACTTGCAAAAATCACCAAGGTCTTGTCAGTTGCATTTGCAGATTGAAGAGTAATTTGATTTGTAGGTCAGTCACTTTTGTGATAATCAAAAATCCCAAACAAATAAATGCTCTAATAAAATTGAAATGTCTTAGAATACTCAGTATAGGAAAGGATGAAAGAATCAGTCTTGGGCCCAGCAGCAAAAATGTTCTTCGGTGCTTCCAAAAATAAAGCGTCTGAAGCAGAACCCTGTCTCCCCTTTTTATAAATCCTCTCTTTCAAATCCAATGAGTACTTAATAAAAAGTTTCCAGAAAAAAAATCTGGCTTTATGTTTTATGTAAGGAAGATTTGAGTGGAAAGTGTTTGTTTCAAGGAGATAGGTATATAGGAATTGTGTTTTAGAATCAGGATTTTGATGAAGCCTGCAGGGTAAAACTGTTGTTTGGGGAATTCAAAATTGTTCTTGTGCTTTTTGGGAGGGCAGAGGAATGAAGCAGAAGAGATTGGCACTGAAGGATGTCACTGCACTGCATTACCCCAGAAGGGCAGGCATCACCTTGCAACAGTGACAGGTTATAAAACAGGGTTTATGAAGCAACTGAGAGCTGCCAGACTGTCCAAGGATCCAATTCTGCCCATTTCTGATCAGTTCTATTCCTATATTAGTTCTGTTGGCCAATGTGCATACACAGATACTTAAGGTTACAGAAGAGTTAAAGGACTAACCCTTCAAAGAACATGACCATTCATTAAAGTGATTTCATTAATTATAAAAAGAAAATTAGATGGAAACTCCAGCACATGGGAATATAGAGATGGATTTGCTGTATATGAACCACAAAGGAAAGTCTTTGAATATAAAACTACTTTTTGTTCTGAGGCAAGGGAAACAATCCAAAATAGTGTAAATGCTATCATCACATTTAGCTTCATTGTTTCTAGATTAAAATATTTCTGCCTGAGAACAAATAACAAACTAATTTTCCCCCACCCAAAACCTAATTTGATAACCAACTAATTTGTTGGTCCACAAAGTTTTGGTGTTTTTTTTTTTTTTTTCATTTTTAATGCAAAATGTTGCCTTATGTTCCAGGCAATACAGCATGTGTTTCCATAGCAACTTCTTCTTGTGTCTTGAACTTGTCGGCATCAACATATGACATTTTAAACTATATAGCATTTGCATGTACTGCTACCTCTTTGGACATGACTTAGATTTGCCAAAAACTGTGTTCTTGCAGGTAGCTGGAGTTAGGGAAAGGTGATGGAGTCGGATATTCTCCACACCTCCTACTTGTTTACAAAGAATGAGGAAGTTCTTCGAGTTCTTGCTGAACTCAAACCAGGCAATGGGACACAGATCCCTGCTCCCAGCTCCAAGTTCTACAACTAACTCAAAATCTAGGCTTTTCCCTAGGACTGACTGTCTGTGGGCTCTGTGTCTGATTATTCTCTGCATTGTGTGGTTTTGGGCTGTCTCTGACTTTTGTCAGGTGAACCTGTTTCTCAAGCTGTACGTTCAGCAGAGTTGTTCTTGACCCTGGGTGCACACTGGCTTTGGACAGTGATGTACACCAGATCTCTCCCTGCTGCTGTGATGCTTCTTATTTTAAACCCAGTGAATGCTGAACCCTTTTCAGGTTAAGTGCAGTCTAATCCAACTGACAATGTATTTGCAAAACATTTGTGAAATAAAAGAAGTGAGGAAGGGGAACTGAAAAGCCCCAGTGAGCCCAGAGGATATAGTAGGGAGGGATGGTGTTCCAGTGAGCAGTAAAGAGGAATTAGTTTGACTGCCCAGACATAATTGTAAAACATTCTCTAGGAGGGAGCACTCATATAATTCTATGGTTTGTGCTTTTACTGTCTTCCTCTTTCTGTCTGTTGCATGGGTTGGCTGCTGATTTGAGCTTATAAAAGATATATTTGAAGTTATGGACAAGCTGCCAAAAATGTGACTAATAGAAAAATGCCTATTGATCTCTTTTTAAAGCCTATATTAACATTGCTCTCTGGAAGATAGTAATCAGTTCTCACTCACTGTAGTATTTATAGAGACACCTTCTTAAAGGATAACTTTACAGGGAGGAATACTTGTTCTGGGTTTTCAAGGCAAGGTTTTGATAGTGGGAGGGGGGGACTACAGGAGTGGCTCCTGTGAGCAGCTGCTAAAATCTTCCCCCATGTCTGATGGAGCCAATGCCACTGGATCCAAGACAGAGATCTTGGGGGTGCAAAGATCCACCTGCAGCCCATGGAAGATCCCAGGCTGGAGCAGGGGAAGGGCATAAGGAGTCTTCCCCCTGAGGAGGAAGGAGCAGCAGAGACAAGGTAGAGAATTTGGGAGTGAAATTGAGCCTGGGAAGAAGAGGGAGGGGGGGGATGTTTTTACAATTTGGTTTTATTTCTCATTATCCTACTCTGATTTGATTGGTGATAAATTAAATTAATTTTCCCCAAGTCGAGTTTTGCCTGTGACAGTAATTGGTGAGTGATCTCTCCCTGTCCTTATCTTGACCCAGAGCCTTTCATTATATTTTATCTCCCCTGTCCATCTGAGGAGGGGAGTGATGGACTGTCTTTAGTGGGCATCTGGCATCCAGCCAGCATCACCTCACCACAGTGCCCCTCTCCTGTTTTGGCTGTCATTGTGTATTTGGATTTATCTTTCACATGATTACGTAGGAGAGGGGTGATTTATGCAGCAGTCATGGCCTTAAACCCTCACAGCAATGGTGTATCTCCACATTAGAATAAAACCAGGTCAACAGCTTGTTTTGTCTTGATTTATGACTTCATGGCTTGGAGCAGAACAGTCCTTTTATTGATGATCCTGTGCATTCACAAGATGTGGGTGTAGAGTCTTTCCTCTGTATTTATTGAGAATAGATATCACAGTGATGTTTAAATATTAGGAATTGTGCTCAAGCCTCCCCCCACCCATGCACTGCTCCTTACAGGATGTCCCTGTGCCATTCACTGTCCTGCACACAATTCCTGTGTGACCTGTAGCCCTCTGGTACTCGTTGCAGACAATGGAATTAACTTTTCTCTGTCAGACCTGGGAAGAGAAGTGATGGTGGAATGAACTTTGGTAATTTGTCTACAACTGGACATGGACTCTGCTCCAAGAGCAGAGCAAATACTCTTTGTGTGGGAGGAGTGACAGTGCAACCAAAACCAGGTGTAAAAATATCCATGCAAGTGTCTGGCCATACAGTGCATAAAGAGCCCATGTTTGCATTCCAGGGTGAAAACTTTATCAGCAGAGATGAGAAGTAGATGCTTGAGTTTCTCATGGACTTTCTTAATAACTAATCTAGTACAGTGTGTTCTTGGGCCAGTGCTTTGATCCAGCTGGGATATAGCCAGGGGGAAAACAATTTCATACTTTTAGTTCGCTAATCAGGAAATGAGATAATTCATAAAAAAGTCTCTTTTTAGACAAAAATTAAAAGCCTTATGGTCACTTTGCAGACATTAATTTTCAGATAAAGAATTTCTGTTTTGCTTCTGAACCAACCAAACCTCTAATACAAATAATATAAAGCTTGGTGTTTTCCATGTTCCTTAAATCCAGTTTCAGAGAAGAAAGTGGCCTTTCTGTCCTTTCAAAATACAGCTGGTTCTCTTGAAATTCTAGGTGTGTAAATACACTTATTGCTCTCTTCTGTCAGTTTTCTTCATCTTCTGCTCACTGAAGTGTAGTACAATAAATACCACCTTCAAATCCTCTTTAGAAGACTGGGAAAGTTCTGTTCTGTTGTTGCTGAGGAATTACTGCAATTCAGTATTCCCTTATTTTGCCCCTGGTTTGTGAGCAATGTTGCCATTCTCCAAAACTGTCCTTATACAAACTGTTCCAAAGTGTTTGTCCCTTCCTTGATTCGTCTCTTTATTTCATTTATGCCTCTTTTGCATATTGAGGCCCAAACTAAATATAGGATTTCCCACTGCCTTCGCTGCTTCTGACTGAAGGAAGTTCGACTGCCTCTTCCAGAAGACTTATGTGTCCCAACACTCGTGTCTGTCACCCTTCTTTCTTGCTGGTACTGTCACCTTCTGAGCTGCTAATGAGCTGCAGTTCCCTGGGTTCCTTCTTTCCCCCCCAGCAGTGCTGTGTGGCAGCTCCTTGCAGGGCACTGGCTCAGCCTCCCCACGTAAGGAGAAAGTAAAGTCGGGGGTGTGAGAGAGAGAATTTTTGGGTCATAGAGGGAAAAAGGACTAAATGTGGCATATACAGCCTCCTCCCACAGTGTTTTATCTCCCCATTTTAAGCTTCCCAGACTGTAGACATGAGCCATGTGAGGGGAGGTAGTAAAGCGTCCCTCCCTTTCCCATTTGTTGAAAATCCAAAAAGCTTAGCTTGGCTGAGTCCAACAATAAGTGACTGTAGTATTACTTACATAAAGTATTGGTTGCATCAAATCTGAAATTGAGAATAATTCAATTATTTGGGCCAGTACAATTAAAAGCCAGCAGATGAAAGTGAATGTAACAAATAATTTTCTTTTTTTTATCAGGTTTAGCATGTTTTTCTTTGCATGCATCCTTTATTTTAATCCTCTGCATAGACCTTACCAAGTACATCTTGCTCTTTTATTTGGAAAAAAAATAATCTTTTTAGTTTCTGGATTAAGATTTATGGAAAATACTGGAGAAGAGAGGTTTCTTGGAGTAGTCTGTGTATATCATTATATTTCACCATACTTGTAACATTATATTTTATATTGGTCCAAGTATCACCTTTTGCAAAAGACAGTTGACTGTTTTTGTGGAACTCACAGAAACTAAACATAAAATATTGATGGAACGAAATTTGGGCTGAATAGTTTAGATTATTATACATTAAAATTCAAAAAAATACTTATAAAGTGGAATAAATTGGCAAATTATGCTAATGCACCTCTGGAACATATGGGAAAAATGGGTAAAATAAGTAAATCTTTGTTACTTTCAGTACTTACAGAGAGCATAATGTCATTAAAAAAGGAAAATGCAAAACACGTGACAGCAGATGCCAGAGTAACCACAGTACTCCAGCTCTCACGAGAAGCCCCTTTTCAAGCTATATGCAGCCTGGGCCAAAGCATTCTTTTTGGACTGAGAGTTTTTCATTCCTGGTCTTAGGCCAAAGGTAAATTCTCTTTTGTATGGAAAGTTTCAACAAAATCAATTCAATCATTTTTTGAATTCTCCCTCTCATCAGGGCTCCTGCCACTTCACCACGACAGCTGTGAGGGGTCTGGGGAGCATTAGCTTCTTCTGGAGTGTTTTTGCACATGTTCACAAAAATATTGCTATGGTCCTTTGCCTTTTATTTTTAATATCACCAAGAATGTTTATGATGCTGCTGATTGATCTCTTGTACAACACAAACCACAAACCTCCTGAAGCTGTACCTGTAGGCAGCCTAATAACGTGGCTGAGACTCAAATCAACACTCATGGAAAAGTAAGATTTTGAAACTTCCACTGATACCAAAGGTTATGGTGGATTTTCTGAATTTTAGGAGGGTTATGTAGGGAATTGAAAAAGACACGTGGCACCTAATGAAGCTTCTACATTCACCTGAGCTATGGTGTTAATTGGGCTAATTTGCTTGACCTTAGTGGATTTAACTACCTAAATCACAGGGGCTGGAGGCCTTGTATATCCCACTGCCTGCCTCTTTGCTAGGTAAATAAACACCTTTGGATGTGTAACCCCACACTGCTGAATTTCTCAACTGTGAGATCTTGGCCTTTGTTGGATCTACTTCATAGACTCCTGAGGAAGTGAAGACGTGCTGGACTTCACTGTTCTCTTCTGAATTTGGTTCCAACCCCTTTTAAAATGGTCAGGGGTTGCTTTAATGCTCTTTAAAAAAGTGATTTAAATGATTTATGCCTGCTCTCTGCAATAGCTGTGGTGATGAGCATCACTGTTCTACCAAAGAAGGAAAAGTGGAGCCAAGGACTTTGAAGTTGCCAGAACTCTTTCATGAGGCAACATGAGGAAGAGAAACTAGAGCACGTTTCTAATGTTGTTTGAAGGTAATTTTCAGCTTCATTAGGGCTGGCTTGGTTGAAACACATTCACTTTTCAGCTGCAGTTTTATTTGAGTGACTTGAGACCTTGGTGTTGTCTTTCAGTTACATGGACCTTCCCCTGCTTGCTTCTGGCTTTATGCATCTGGATTTTTGTCACCAGGACAGAATGGTGGATGCAGAATGGGTCAGTTTGGGATCCTTGATAGGCTTAAGTGTGTATGAAGCTGAATCCAAACAGCCAATTATTTGCTGTGGCTTATTTAATTTCACTCAATTTTTTTCTCTCCTGATGGTTTATAAGGTATTCATACCATGTTTTCCCTAACTGACTTAAGTTAGCTCTTCCTCTTCCAAAAGGAAATATGCCAAACTATAAAGGTTCAAATGAAGGCTGTAGTTACATTGGCATTTTTGCATTATCTTGACTACAACACTTAGTAGTGGAAAAACTGCTGATAAAACTATGTGATAGAATGCTATCACATATTTAAGGAAGACGAAAGCCAAGTGGAACTGGCAGGAGGCAAATCTGGCCTTTACAGAAGTTATATCTCATGCAAGTCTCTGCTGTAATCTAGGTTTCCATTCATTGAATGGGTAATAGCAGGTAAGGAATGAGCTCTTCTTTCATGTAATAATGTGGGTATTTGTATTTTTTTGAGAATTCAGACTCATGTTATGAAGAAACAAAGGCTTTATTTCAATTTGGCTGGATATATTGGAGATTTTAATTAAAAGAAAAAAGCAGAGAGTTTATTAATCTAAACAAATAAATGCTGAGTTTCTACTTGAATGCAGAGAGAGAAATTTATTGTTGCTTTTACTTTGTTTGTTTAGTTTAGGGTTTTGTTTTTTTTTTTTTCCCCCCCCCAAGTACTTGTGTGTCAAAGGCTGTAATTGGCTCTGGAGAAGGCCTTTTACTTGTGTTTCCCAGTCATGGATGTCTGCACTTATCTCATTCTTGGCATCCTCCCATTTCAAAGTAAGACGTGGCAGTAAAGTATTCTGAGGCAGTGCCAAAGAGCAGATTGTTGTAGGGAAAAAAATGTTTCTTCTGTGTTATGCTGAACTCTTAAGCTTCTGAGGAACTGAACTAACCCATTTCCCTGTAACATTGCAGGAGAGGTTAGTTGCCACACAAATGACAAGTATAATCAGTGATTTGAGTCCAGCACTTATATTTGGGTGAGGAATTGCTTTGGTCTGTGCCTCTTTACCCGTTCCACTCTCAGACCTTGGCTTGGTCTTTGCTGTGGGAAGCAGGGAGGTGTCTGACATCACCCTTGTGTGGTCTGCTCTGCTCTGCTGGTGTGAGAGAGGTGGTCAAGCTGTAAGAAACCCTGTGCACATCAGATTTGCTTTGTTTTAATTAATATTTTTTGATTTTTGAAAGTGACATTTATGAGGTGGAAGCGAAAATGAATGAGGGTTAAAGGAGGAGGAAAAGCTGCTGATTTTAAATGTGTTGTAAGTGTAGATCAGCCTTCCTTACAGCAGGGTTTTGCAGAAAATGAATCCTCTGCTAGTTTCCTGTGGGATAGATTAAGGCGTTAATTAATATATTTGGAAATAACTTTTTTCCAGTGTAGTTCCTGTAGCTGAGAATATGGAGAGGAGTTACAGAAAGAGAGTGCAAAGGGAGGAACTTTTCAAGTCAAACCTCCTATATGTTGATTCAGAAATCCATGTGTATTATTCTGTGGGAATCTACTTTGGAAATGGAAGAGACTACACTGTATTTTGATAAAGTGTTAAATCTGGGCTGGAACAAGAGAAAGTGGTGGAAAGTCTGTCTCTGGCATAAGAAGATTGCTTTGCTTCAGTGTCACATGGACTAAGAGCAGTGCTGGATGTAATGCTGCCAGAGGGCAAAGTGGGACCATCTACTCGGAATTAAAACAAGAGATGAAGGGAGAACAGTATTTTTAATCGTGTTTCATCTGAGGCACATGTTCATTGTCTCAAGACAGATTTTGAGATTTTGTCCATATTTGAACTGGAACAAGAAAACAGTTTTTCTCCAGCTTTGGATCTGACTTGCTTCCAAAGCAGATTTGGATGGGCGCCCCACCTGAATTGTTAAGGACTTGGAAGAAATCTTTTAGTCTTGGCCTATTTCTGGTTAGAATACATTCTTCTGCAATGGAGCAAAAGTATTTTTTTAAACAGACAGGATGTGGATATAATACCAAGAGATAAGATTAAGATTTCAAATATCTTTTAAACTGATCTACCTTTGATAGGCAGATTACTAAGACTTGATGGTTGGGCAGGTTTGTTTAAACTCTCAGTAGTGTCTGGTATTGAGAAAACTGCACCATGAATGGAGGGAAACATGAGTGTGGACACAGCCTTTGCCTGATTTACTTGAAAAGTCTCACAGTGCACCCACTATGCAAAAAGGTTCTCCCACTGATTATGTGCTTCCTGATCTGTTAATTAGTATGTCACTGCTCTTCCATATCTCATTACTTGAAGTAATTCCTTAATGAGTCAGTTGAAGTTTTTTGGGCATGGGAAATCTGGTGAACTGGCTAACGTTTTCCTCTGATATCTGTTTTCATATCAATTATGCTTCAGCTTCTAATTAAGCAGGTCAGGGTGCGTCAGCAAGTCTCCAGTTCATGGCAAAATACTACATGGGGAGATGGCATAAGGCTAAATTCAAGATTATCCGAAGTAATTGGGACAGAAAATTATTTAGTTTGCCTTGCTGGAAGTTGTCTGACTTATTGTTGAAATGCTGCCCGCCTTAGTTCAGTTCTCTCTGTAGTCCCAGGCAGAAGAAAGCATTTTGCAGCAGACTGTAATCTTTAATAAGGTTGTATTATGCAACTGAGTAAACTGGGGTGAGGAAGGACTGGAGCAGAACTCCCTGAAAAAGCATGTGGACTTAAAATGCAGAAGTGATGAGCTTGCAATTAAAAGGCCAAAATCACATATGATCTGTTGGACAATAGACCCTGAAGTTAAAGAATTGTGGTTAAGAATATGATTTGGGGGAAGAAGAATAGACATGTCCTATACTGTTGAGTTTGCTTACACTGAGTTATTCATGTCCATGTTTTGTACCTTAATTTCTAAATATTTCTAATAGCATCACAGGCAATGTTCATCTTTGTATTGACTTGCCAGGACAAGTGAAGACGAGACATGCCAGGCTCTATTAGACTATGTTAATTTGGCTAGGCTGTGTAGGATGTGCTTGGAATGTAGCAACTTGTACACTAAGCAAAAAGAGAATTTTTTCAAATTAAGTTATAAAAATTGGCAACATTTCTTAACACAGAATGCGTGCTGAGTTGTATCTAGAACAAAACCATTACTTTTAATTTGAAAAAATTCCTTTGCATTTATCTGGGTACTTCATACATTTCGTCATGGTCAGAAATGATCAGGAAAAACATCTGAAAAGCAAAAGTTATACTGTAAAGTTTCAGAGTCTCCACTGTATTTTTTTTGAAAGTTTTTTCTTTATTTTTTGTGATGATTAGAATTTTGCAGGATGAGTCATGTGCATTAGTATTACTCTTAATAATAGTATTTGTTTGGCCCAAGTGAGCAAGTTCTTTCCCTTCATCCCGTATGAAAAATGAAATTTCAGTCTGTATCTGAAAGATTGCTCCCTGTAGAGTTCCTGTTCTTCTCTCACTACACTGTGGCTCTTCATACCTTGATCACTGGTGTCAGGTGAGGTGTTCCACAGTTCCAGGCTATGAACTGGATCCAAAATCAAGACTGAATTTCTTAAGTGCTTATACAGAGGTTTGATATGTATGATACCTTTTTTTTGGTGCCTTTTTGAAACCTGCCTTTAAAATCCATGGCCAAACATGTCCAATTATGTTGCCTTAAAAGCTAAGGCCCTGTTATGCCTGTAGGAAATTACTAAATGTCGTTCTACCAGATGTCCATGCACCAGTTTCTCCCCTTTAGGATTCTGCCTTCCTGTACATCTGACAAAAAAATCTCAGGACCACAGCTGTCATTTAGTGCTTTGAAATCGAACCATCTTTCATTACAGTTGGTATTTCTGACCTTCAAGACCAAAATTCTGAACAAGCCCCCTTGTTGGCATTGGGGTTTATGCTGTGCTCTAGGCAGTGATTTGCTGAACCACTCCTGTGCCTTCCAAAAGCCATTTTGTAATTAAAAAAGCCCTCATCAGAGAGAGCTGCAAGAAAAGTATAGTATACAGTAGATTCCTATAGCTTCTGGCTTTTTTTCTCTGAGAGGGAAAGGTGTTGGAAAAACTTTGATTTGTAAAGGCATAAACAGCAGCAATATAAAGCAAGACAAAATTTGAAAAACTGATGTAACTCAAGAAATCCATGTACTAAACAAGGTGTTAACCTTAATAAAAGAAATACTTTCTATAGATAGCACAACTTGAGGCTCGTTACATTACATACATTTCATAGCACTGCTTAATTTCTTAACTGATGATGGGATAGACTTTTCTGATATCCATGTAGTCCTACTTAACATATACACTCATGCACAGCACCTTGATAACTGGTTTTACTTGGTGTATCCGTTCTGAATGAGATAGAATGGTGTTACATTACTCAGGGATAGAGTACCTAAGGTGTTCTTAACTCCTTTAATTGTCTCTGAATTAGAAGTACTGCTTCAGGTGTGACATCAGGGCTGTGATCTCCTTGGGCTGATGATACAGGCAGCTGCAGTCAGTATAATGGCTAATCCAGCTCCACAATTTAAATGGAATGAAAGCAAGTTGGGTGTTTAAGTTGCTTTTAAAATTAGGTCATTTTCAAGTGTTCAAATAGGGATTTGAAGAGCTAAACTTACACACACACATAGGACTGAGTGTTCCAGTTTTAGTTTAACTGGTAGTGATGGTGTTTGTTTTGTTTTCATCACAAGATGCAAGAGGATTTTTAAACCACTTTTGGGAAGAGGGGAGAAAGGGATGCTCAAGACACTGGCAGGGTGGCAGAAAAGAGAGCAAGGATGTGTACTAGGAATGTAATGCTTGGGTAAAAGTTGTCCTTTTCTTTGAGGATGAGCCATTCTGATCTTGAAAAATTTTTTTGTTTCTTAAAGGAAAACTTTGCTCAGGTATGTTCTATGTCTTGTGCTAGTCTAAATCTCCCATGTCTTCCCCTGTGTGTCTCTTTGCCACTGAATTTTTATAGCCCCCTAAGTAAAAGGAGAAATTAAAAAGCACCTATTTGTTTACTCTGGTCCTGTCATCTGAAATAAATGTCCCAGTTTATCCCAAGCCCTTCTTACACCAAGGAAGTTCAGTTAGCTGATGGTAAATGAACCAGGGTCATTGTTCATTAGTATCTGTAGCTGGACAGGGCATTCTGCTCTGCCTTCCCCCCCCCCCTTTTATGTTTAAATGTCTTACTTGTTCAGGATGGGTGTTTTTACTCTGTCCCCTGAGGCCCCTCATGAAAATGAGATGCTGCGTCTTAGAATATTTGTTAAGTACAACTGTCTCAATAAAATACAGATCCAGGTTTTATGACAATAGCTGTGCTGTGGTGGGAAACATGGGTCCCTCAGGACTCGTAGGCTCCTTTACCTTCTCCTTTGATCGTGATGAAGCAGATGAAAACTTCCTTTTATTTTTAATTACCCTTCCCTTGCTCTGCTGTAGTTTGAAAGGAGATTTCAGAAAGATTTTAAATAAATGATATTAAAAAGACCACAGTGAGGCACTGCCAAATCCCCGTGTCCCTCCCGTGGCCTGGGGCCCCGTGCAGCATCTGTGCCATTAGCAGAAAGAGCTGGAGAGTCCCAGCTTGGCATCCTGCATGGAGGTACCACATCGGAGCATCACTGCACATCAGTGCTGGAATTTCTTCTCCTCTCTCCTCCTGGCATATTTTGCTGTTTGCTCCCAGAGGCAAGGTCTACCTCTTTTGTGATGGTGATGCCTCCTGCTGTCAAAGCCATGAGCAGATGAGAACCATTTGCTTCTTAAATGTGTTTGCATACCCTGCAGATATGTATAAAAGGAAAAATGGGACCCCCGGGTGCCTGCGATGAGCACGGGAACTGAAAGCCCGTTATGTTAAGACTAATTTGTGGTTTGGGCAGGGAGTTGTGGTGTCAGGCTTAGGCAGTGGGCTTGCTGTCCTATTAATGCATTTGTGCCTAGAGCTCTTTGGTTATATTCTGTTGCTTCCATAGTGATTACAAATGCCCCATCTTTCTTCACTGCTCCCAGCCTACGATTTAAGAGAAAGTCTGCCTGAAATTTAGGAGAAAATGATGAAAGAGGAAAGGATTCTTCTCTCTCCAGTTATCCATTTGTTCCTTGGCTTTATGTGTGAGGTTATTTTTCTTTCTTTCCTGTTGCACTGAAATTTGCAGGCAGTTTCTCATTCTGGTCCTCCTCCTTTGATCCTACTCAAAAAAAAAAACCCCAACAAAAAATTCATGCTGTTTTAAATGCTTATTTGTAATCCAGTTGTAAGAACTTAATCTACTAGTAAGAATCATAAACTGAGATTTCACAACCCATTTTATTTACCTATTTTATTGCACCTGCCAAGACTTTCATCTCAAGATATTTTCCTTTGCTCCTGAATTTGGAAGTGAGCGGTGTTCTGGCCAAATCACATATCCCAAAGCTGACATTCACTCTGTGCAGATCACTCCTCCTGCACAGAAGGTACTGTTGTATTGGTGTCATCCTCCAGCACGACACACAGAGCTCAGCACTGCTCTGTGCCATGGAAGTTTCCTCGTAAATTATGACAACTTCTGAAACTGGATTGCCCAAAGCTCAAGATTTGCCCCTGGCTTTTATAAGAAAGCAGCTGAAGGACAGTGCTTACAACTTTCTCTAAATTGTAACTTGTCTGCAAAGCTAATTTTACTGTGATGGAACTTCACTGAAAGCTACTGATGTTGGGAAAGGCTTGTGAATGTGTTGGAAGTAATGCCTGGGCTAATGATAGGTCCATGGATAGATCCATCTTGGGCTTGGGGTTTGGTTTTTTCTTTGAACTTCAGTTACAATTTATTTTGTACTCCTACATTTTTCTACTGCAATAGAATATATATTTTATTGGTCTGCTTTGAACAAGGTAAATCTGAATAAAGTTAAAATAGTAAGAACATTATACTCTTAATAATTCCAAAAATTATGTCCTTTCCCTTTATGTCCCATAGGGAACTGATACAAAATGCCTTGTGAAAAAAGCTTCAGTTAAATAATGTTTTGTACTTAATGACCTCAAAGAACTTTATGTAAATTAAATTTTTCAAAAGACCATGGACAGGAAGAAACCTCCTGAGCTGCTGGGTGCCTTCTGCCACGGGTGCTGCACGTGTGGAGGTTGTCCCTTTTTTTATCTCCATTTCAGAAACCAGCAATCTGTGGCAATTACACAGATGGGTCAGTGGCAGGACTAGGACAAAGCCAGGGTTTTGTCTTGCAGTTACACTACGCTGCCCTCTAAACAAAATATTCACCAAGTGTAGGAGTCTCCATGGCAGTTCTGTTACGGCTGTGACAATTACAAATTGCGTGGGATAATGCTAATAATTTTTCTTACTGTAAGTTTTTGAAGCAAATGGAATAGTTCAGCTGAAATTCATTTTGTGATACAGGTATTTCTCTTAAGCAATTTCAATCTGAAAATGTTCTTCAGTGTTTTACGATGATGATATTGGAAGGTACAACTTCCTGCCACGCACTGATGGAAATAGGCACCAACTCTGCTGTGGTCAGTGAAATTGTTACATGAATGGGCTTAAGGGCCCATATTGTGATCTTGTGTCTGTTTAGGAAGCTGGTTGAGCTGGAGGATTGAGCTTTGGCTCATAGATGTGAGGCCATACATCATTATGAGCTTCCTGATAATTCAGAAACTGAGTCGTGCTGCTCCCAGTGCTGTGGTGGTTTTGAGACTCTGTGCATTGCAGGAGTCTAACAGAGGGAGAAGTTACCTTGCACTTAACTCATCCTTAGGAAAATAGCAAAGAATAAATATCCAAAGGCAAAGGAGGTGTTGACAAACACCATGTAAAGTTGCAGAGAATGAAAGTGAACCTGCAGCAATAGTTCCTGGCTGGTGGCCTTTCAAGCCAAAGGTTTATTTCTTAGTTAGGAGGCTGCCTCATGGGCTGGGGATAATTTTTGCATTTAAACTTGCTAGAAGGAGGAGATGAGAATTTTTTGTTCATTCGTTTCTAGAGCTTTTGGAAAACAGCTAAAAATGGTAATACATTATTGCAAAGCATTTAGTAAGTAATTTTTCTGATCAGTTTCTATTTTGCAGCTAGTTTACCAGTATGTAAATGCTCTTTTAACAACAATCCCAACTGTTGTTAGAGCTCCTGAAGGGTTATCACCCCGATTTGTGACTGTAGTGGATTGCTAACCTCTCAGCACAACACTTGAGTAGCATAGAGAAGGCCAGAGGAATTTCCTTAGTCTCCAAAGGTATGAATGTTGACATTGGATCTGATTTTTAGGAAGTGTGAAGCACTCCAAAATCCCAAGGATGTTAATAGAAAAAATATGGAACAAAATTCTCTTTCTGCAAGAGGTGCTGATTGGCAATGGGACTGGGAGGCAGAGGGGAGTATTTTAAGTTCTCCAGTAGTCTCACATTAACAGTAACATGCCTTTTCATGTGGCACAGTCCTCTTGCTTGCCTGATATCAAGGTAAAGATGGGATGACAAACATTGATCTGGAGGCTGTTTTGCCCTTTCCCATGTGGAAGGGTCAGGCAGCTAATTTTACAGAGTGGTTTGGAACTGTTGTGGTTTCATTCATCAGTACCAGAGATGACATGGGGAAAAAGAGTCATGGTTGCTGCCCCTTAAAATGCAGGAAAGGGTGTCTTGCTTTCTCAGTATAAAGATGTACATTGATATATTATTTTTTTTTAAGTACATGTGATGATGACATAGTATGGTAAACAAGTGGCATTATAAATTCTGGCACATACAATGAATTATCCCAGTGACCTAAATAATTTTCTGCTGGAATGTTTTTTTCCCTTTTACATTTTCATATAGTCTGTAGTAAATCTTCCATGTGTTTCACTGAGATTTATTCTTAAATCCTCACACTATTTACCCCTTAAGGTTGAAAGCTTGAAGTTAAGATAAGCTGCTGTAGAAAAATGCGTGTTTTACTTCCAGACAAGCAAACTGCTTCTAACACTTACCTGACTTTATGGGGAAGGATGTGGGAGACATGAGGCTTTGCAAGTTAGGCTCCATTAAACATATATACTTAGTGCTATAAACAGGATGTTTAATGTTGTTCTCACTGCCTGCAGTTTGTTGTGCCTTGGCAGGTGTATTTGATGGAGCCCTCTGTGCCATAACCTTGTCAGCAAGCATGTGTGAAAAATAACTGATTGAAATTGCAACACAAATGGGTATTGTGAAATAAACTCAGTGTGGCATGCTGGAATTACTGGCCTATAATTAAGTATTCTCTTAAAATATGCACTTTACATGGGTTAACAGAGGTCATAGAAGCAAATTTCATGTGCATGAGATTCCAGTACTTAAGCAAAGCATAAAGGAATAAGAAGTATTCTTAAACAGTCGATATTTGGTTGCAAAACAAAGGGGAATATTAAGATTTATCTGCTTTTCTGTCAAGCGTGAAATTGACTAATCCCTTTGAAGAGCTCTAAAAACCTGCTATATCATTGCATTGTGAACACATTTTATAGATATCACTACTGCTAGCAGTTATTTTGCAGAGAGTTTGGGCAGACCCTAGTCTAGGAGAGGTTCTGCATGTCAAAGTACAAATGCTGATGTGGCCTCATGATTTCTTTTGTAACCTTTGATCCAGACAGTCCCTGGGCTGAACACCAAGGCTTCTGCCCTCATTTGCTGGGTTTGAGTCCTCCTGGGGATGTGTTGCAGTAAAGCCAATTTAAAGTCCTGCTCCTTCACCCCCAAGTACGGGATCATGTAAAAAAAAATTATAAAAAGTATTTTTTTTTTTTTAAGTTATTTTCATTCTCTTTTTATTTCTTGGTGCTGAGTCTACCTTTTTGTTGTATTAAGTTGTTGTTTACAAATTGTGATTGCTTTATTTGACTTCCTTTTAAAGCCCACTGTATGAATATGATTATCTGTGTTTAAAGACAAGAACTGAAACTCAGTCCCCAATGGGGATTTGGATAAAACCAGGAGAGTAAACCAACAGTTGCTTACAATTAAAAAGGCAATAGATTTAAAAAACATCAATAATTGATTTTAGATCTGGGAGTCTATTAGAGTCCTTCTGTACCATATCCTGGTCTTGCTGGGAACAGGAGGGGCAAGAGCTCTGGTTGATACTCAGTTCCTCAAAGTGCTGCTGTAATTTGAATAATCAGTAAGGGTTGTAGAAGGGTTCCTTCAGTGTGATCTCCAGGGTCTGCTCCCACCACAGGCTGCCCAGCACAGCTCTGTGCTTGACCCTGCAGGAAAGTTTCTCCCTGACACGGATCTGTAAAACATCCCAGATCTGTGCTTTTTTAAGAGCCCATCGACAGACAGTGGCACTTCTCAGCAAATATTTAGGATGTGCTGGGATCTTTCTCTGAGTTCTCATTTGTTTGCTATGGATGGACAATGCACAAAATGTCCCACTGTAATATTTCAATATTTCAATATTTAATGAGGTAGAGAAAACCATCTGCTTTTGAATAAATGTTTTGCTTCCCATTGTGAGCTCAATGTAAGAACCCTGTCTGACAGGATTTTGATCGCCTTCAAGATCTGGGATTTGGGAAATTGTCATTCTGATCTGTCCTGTTTTAAGCCTAAGATTTTTGTGTAAAACTTGGAGTGCTCAGAAACAGTGGTGTATTAAGCAGCAAAAACCAACTTAATGGTGGGAGAATAGAGTGCCTTCATGCTTGGATCTGTCCCATGAACAGTTAAGTTAGGCTCAGTATCTAGAATTGTGTGGTATTGTGAATGCACTGGAAGTGTCTTTTTCTCTCTGCAGTCCATCATCCATTGGGATCTGTGATATGTTTTGAAGAGGGTCACAAAAGTACTAAAACAACCAAACCTATGAACACAAAGGTAATTTCTGTACATCTGACCCCGTATTTCCTTGGAAATTTGCTAGATGTTTGCATTGGAAAATGTACTGATAATAATGGTAAAACAAAAATTAATAACCACCTCAGCCTTCACCAAACACTAAAATAAGTATTCTGTGCTTTCCAGAGTCCTTTGCTTGTTGGAATTGATTTTGTGCTGGAGTGTGCTTGCTGTGCAGCATTGGAATGAATTCCTGTAGTTTAACAAATTGGTCAGATTAGAAGGTCTGGCTTTACATGTCAAGAGTTGTTGTCAGATTCCCCAGATAAATGGGGTACTGCCTGTCCCAGGATTTTACCTGGTTCTTAGGGCATGTATGTATGGGAGGCTTGAGTGTTTTTTTTTTTTTCTTCTCTTTTACTTAGACTTTTACATAAATGAATAGAGACTGCCAGGGGTCATAAGTTGCAGCTGACCAGTCAGAGACCTGGATTGCTTTGGCTGCAGCTTGTGCAGCTACTGAGAGCTTCCAGGTGATGATGCTGACACTTAAACCAAAGCAGTGACCTAAAGGAGTGTCAGTGCTAACATTTCTGGAAGATTTCCTCTGTCACACCAGAACAGAAGATTTTCAGGAAAAGATATTCCCGTCCTTATCCTCTCCTACCCAGTAACTCCATGAACATAACATTCTCCTTCAGAAGGACCAAACAGTGGCTTGAAGTGGTAAAATTGCAGAGGAATCTTTCCTTTCCAAATACCAATTGCTCCTTGGCATCCCATGGAAATACTTCCATGTAAACTTTGGGCTCTGGGAATGAATGGAGAGGGGTGGTTGTATCCTGTGGTTCCATCATGGATTTCTTGAGTCCAGGCTGTCTGGTCAGTGAGAGGGCATTGATGTGTGTTCAGACACACAATGTTTAAAGTGAGAGAAAGAAAAGGCCTTTGTTTTTAGTGGAACATATGGAATGTAAAAGCCTGGCGTGAGAATAGAAACCAGGCAGTTCTCTTCTGCCAATTCAGGGTAGCTAGAAAAGGGAGACAACTAAAATAAGTGATGTGGGAGCAATGTAATGTGGACTGTATTAAAAATAAAAAGGGGAAAATAGAAAATAAATAAATTGCCATCTCACAGCTGGAGTATTTCCTCAGAGAGCTACTTTGAAACTTCTGAGGGGATTTCCCAGTAGGGTTTGTGAATGTGTTCAGACATGGCTGGAAACCAGAGGCCTGAATGTGGTGCTGAATGTGTCAGTGCTGTGAATTGGCCAAGGCATGGGCCACCAAGAAATTAAGGGAGATGGGTAGGGTCAGGTCACAGAGGAGAGTGTGAAACTTAGCTGGTGACCCTGCCACTGATCATGCCAAGAACAATTGTAGAACAGTTTTATAATCCTCAGTGTTTGAACATTTCTATCTTCAAACTCTGCTTTTTTTTTCATTTGCTGTAAATAAATTTTATACATGCCAAGATTGTCAGATAAATGCCCGCTTGTTTCAGCCAAACATATATTTAGCTGATTTCCAAGGCATTTTGTTCAAATGAGGGCGGATTCATGGAATGAATCATAAAATGGTTTGGGTTGGAAGGGACCTTAAAGATCATCTAGTTCCAACCTCCTGTCATGGCAGGGACAATTGCCATTTATATTTATACTTATAAATATTGCCATTTATATTCTCAAACTGAGATGATGATTGTGAAATCTGACTCCAGTTTAACTCAATCCATGATTAAGTTTTCAGGACAGAGAATGTTCTTCATATTATTTGTAAAATGATCTGTATGTTTTCAATGCTGGATAAAAGCTGCTAATAATAATCCAAAGAAGCTTTTGAAAAGAAGTTCTGAATAGTGTAAACAAACTCTAAGTGAATACAAATTTCCTTGAGCAACTCTTACCATTTTTAGGTTCCTATTTTATGTTAAGCCCTAAAATATGCAACTATTTAATAGAAACAGACACAAATACATGGAAGTTGAGTATGAACTACAACATGAATTTCAGAGTATGTGAGCATTACTTTGTAACTTGATTTGATGTAAGAAGTAAAAAGGTGCTTCAGTTGTACTTGGAATTGTGGAAAGCAGTGGGGTGAAGCTCTGAGTTGCTAAATCCAACCTGGAGTCTTTCTGAACTCAATTTAGGTGTATGGCCCTCGAGTCAAAGTGTGATTGCAGCTTGTGTACACCACATGCATGAGCTTTAAAATAACTGAGTTGAGTGTTGGTTGTAGTGTTGCTGAGACAGCAAGTTCTTGATGGAGAGTCTACAACCCTCACCAAAACAACCTGTAACTCCAACCTCCCTTGACACGGTCCGGTCACTGTCGACTTTCCCCACAGCCAGACTAAGTCACTGTGACAGCGGCTGCCGGTGTCAGGGAGCACAGCTCTGACATTTAATAGTGTGAGCTGTGCTTAAGGACAGACTCCTAGTGTGCCCTTGGGCAGGATTAGTCCCGGAAGGATGAAGCACACACACATCTTCGGTGGATAAAGGAAGAGAGGAGACTTAACTGGGTGCTGCAATCTGACTTTATTGGAGCTCTGAGGCAATTGCTCCTCAGAGTCCTTTTGCAGTCAGGGAAAGCAAGCCCAGAAAAGTGAAGAGTAGTGTGCAAGAACTTCTAACTGGGGGTGGTTACATGGGAATGGACCAATGGGAAACTGGGATGGGAAGGGTTAGGGAAGGATTGACAAGCATGGACAACCAGTAGGAGTAAGGGGAGGAATAGGGAAGGTCACCTATGATCTGTCAGTATTAGGGATTTCCCAGGAGGGGTCTAATAACTGACAGTGAAGGTGCTGGAACAAGAGGTGTGATTTGGGTGATTGATAGGGAGAGGACTGGAAAAGGGGTGGAGTTGGGGGGGAGTTTAGGGGACTTACATAAGTGGTGTATATACTCAACAGAATAAACCATTACAGAACAGGGTAGAAAAAACCATTAGGAAGAGGAAAATAAACTTAAAAACACCGCCACACTCCCTCATCCCAAAAATGATGATAAACCGGCTGAGTTTCACGGTGAAATGAATACTCAAGGAGCCTGTTTTAAACTTGCATGAGCTGTCGGCACAATGTTAGGAAACACATAATCTGTAGATTGTAGAGGGTGGTTCATGCACTAAATCCAATTGCTCAGAATATGAGATTTGGTTAAAAATCCTCAGATTTGTTGTTTAGTTTCTCATCATGTTTTGGTTTCTGTCTGCCGCCTCCTCTGAGCTTTTAAGATTGCATTAAAGTTCAAATGTTTCTTTGCAACCACAGCAGCTAGAGCTGTTTTGTTTTAAATGCAGGGAGAGAATTGCAGGGAGTTATGATCTGCCAGAGCAGGCTTTAAAAGAAACCCCTGCTGGTATCATAACAGCAGTGATAAAATTGTGAAATGAGTTCTTTCCTCTAAGCATGGATTGCTTGAACTTTATAGTGGCAGAAATAAGACTTCACTGGAATAGTAGAGACTCTGGTTGTGTAGGATAAACCACTAGTTTTGCTGTCTGTCACTTTTCACCAACAATAGTGTTCTGTCAGCTTGAATTATAACTTGCAAATCTTATTTTCAGATTGGGGCTTAACCTTGAATTGAGACTAAACTAGTAGATGGGATCTCTGCAGTGAGTTTGCAGGAGGTTTGATGTGTAATACAAAATAATATAAAACAAAGATGTGGAACACACAGCACTATTACAGAATTCAGGATGTAGAGAGGAACAATTGGTGAATTGCAGTGATAATATGTAGCATTTCCACAAATCTTTTCCTCATCTGAGCCTCTGGGAGGTCCAGCTGTTTGTGTGGCAGTATGGGAACTAAGTGAAACTGTGTTTTTGGACCCCAAGGGTGGAATGGGGACTACCATGGACCTGTCTCCTAGGGCAGTCAAGGAGTGCTGCAAAGGGCAGAACAATTCCAGGGCAGGAGAGGTGGAAACAGATACTGAAACATTTAGGTCTATAAAATAATGAGTGAAGGTAAATAGGTAATCACTGTCCCATGTCCCTTCCTATCTAAAAACTAAGGGACATCAGATAAAACTTACAGAAAGCAGTTTGGGACAAGCACAAGGAAGCCAGTACAGCACAATAAAGCCACGGAACTTGCTGAGTGGTAGTGTGGATGGTAAAGTGCTACAGGAGTTCAAAAAGCCATCAGTTTCACAGAAGGAAAGTTGATTAGGAGCTGGGAAGTATCCAGTCACCAGTGCTGCTGCAGGAAATCCCGGACTAACACTTTGCTGGAAGTGGAAGGTATATACTGGAGAACATTGCTGCTTGCTTGCCTTACTCTGAGATAGGTTTTAGGAAGCAGTTGTAGGAGACCTTTGGAAACAGGATATTGAGCTTTTATCTGGGAGTGTTGGAGTACTGAGAATACTTTTTCTTATTGTGACTGAGGACCCTTGGGGCTTCAGGGGCAATCAGTAGGCTCACAAACACTGCTGTCATATCTTTCTCTGTCATCCTCTATTTAGAAAGAAAAACTCCATCTGTCTTTGGCCCACTAAGCACAGACATTTGATCTTATGCATCATATATTATGAAAAAAAATTAATGTGTTTTCCCACAATCCCATCAGCACATCTTGTTATTGCTGTTAGGAGTGGCTTGAAGCTTTGCTGGTAATGCAGTTCTTAGTAGCTTTCCTGTGTTATATTATCCAAATATCCCATCACTCTCCATGTATTAAATTTTCAGTTTCTTATTGCAATAATTCTCTCATCTTCTGCTAATTGGTATCAAAGATTTTCAGACATTGGAGAAAATGTTTTCTTTTTCTAACTCACCATTTGCTTTATCATTATGGAATTTGTGTTCATTGTGATATTTTTAAGATATTTTCTTGGCATAATGACTGATTTGCAAGAAGTCGAAGATAGAAAAAAGCCCAAGACGGAAAATTTAATTTGGTTTAATTTCTTGGCAATGTGCAAATTCATTTCCCCAGTCCCTCTGTTTAATGGTGCAAAATTTCAACCTATTCCCAAGCTATCAACATTCTTGGGTCTTTCTGTGGCTGGGAATGTGTTTTTCATGATCCATGTCATTGGGACAGGGCCAGAAGTGACCATACACACTGCTCCATCCTATGCTTTTATTGCTGCTTTGACTAACGGATGTTCAGAGACCCCTTGCTAATGGGATGTTTTGCTTATTCATAGAATTTCATTAATGCCAATTTCTGAAGAAATGTCTATGTGCAACGTTGTACCCAGAGGCAGGAATTTGGCAGGCCTGATAGTAAGTCTGAGTATTGAGAATTGTTATGTCTTCCTCACCAATATGTCTAAATAATGGTTCATAATTAACTCTGGCAATCTCTCTTGTCCAAGCAAAATTCATCATTTTGTAATTCTCTGGGGCTTTTGCCAGCTTTCCCATGAGGAGTGTTTGGACTGTGTGTGAAGAGGTTGCAAGGGCAGCTAAAACAGGCAGCAGACGATTCTTCCAATTAGTGTATAGCAAGTGTGATGTGTGTCCTCACTGGGAGTGTGCCTTTCCCACCCTGGCAGTGGGGCAATCATCAGAGTCCCTCTGTGGTAGATAGCACTTGGCCTCAGTGGAAAATGAAGCCATGAGGCTTTTCAGATGTCACTTGGTTTTTGTGGCACGAGGCTTAAAAATTCAGTAGAGGTGGATATGAATATTCTCCTTGAGGAATATAGACCCCAGATGCCATTCCCAACATGGTAAGAATTTGCTTCCCATCTTTCTTACCCTTTTGTGGTTGCAATGCAGACTATTTGGCATCCGTAGAGGACTTCTCCCACTTTTATTCTAACCCTTACTTTGGGAATGGAGTGGAGAAGATCACTCACCATTCCACAGGAGAAATACAAAGGACTGTGTTGCAGGGACATCGACCTCAGACTAAGAAGATAACTGTGTTTCTTCAGATGGTTCATAGTAGCCATACATTTCCATCTGCTCTGCATTGTTCCCAGGCTTGCTCTTGCAAAGCAGAGTTAACACAGCTTTAAAAGGATGGACTGAGAAACAGATAACAATGTCTTAGTTTCTGCCCCCATTCCCAGAAATCACCATTACAGAAAAATGCTGGACCCAAGTTTTGACTCGGGGTGGAAAATCCTTTGTGTTCTTGGGCCATATGCAAAGGATTTGTGAGTCACATGGAATTTTCACGTCACTTGCTGAACTCAAAGCTTGGAAAACACTAATCTTCTATTAATTTATGTAAACAGGAAGCTGTGTTTGGTCATTCAGATGTTCTCAAGCTGCACACTTGACCCTCTCAAAATGTTAGATTTCCCTAGAGAATAGCAAAGTCCTGTCAGCACATCAATCCTACTTTGTATTTCATACCTGTAGATCAACTCTGCCTGCATGCCTAATTCCCCTGCTTAGGTTTGCATTATTTTATCTTTCAATTGGAAAACTATGTACATCTGTAAAAACATAGTGTAATATATGGCAGTGATCTGCTACTGTATTCATTTGAATTAATGTCCCTTAAACTGCAAAGGCTGCAGAATTTGTGCATCGTGGGATGGTAGAGCTCTGTGCACTTAAAGACAACAAATCCTGTTTTTATAAAGGCCAGTTTATATAACTGGCTCCAGGTTCATTTATTTTGGTGGCACAATGAGAGGAAAAGTGGTGACAAAAACTTAGATTATCAGCCTGAATTCACAGACTGTACAATCTTGTTTTTGTTGCTTCTCTACCAACGGGAATTCTGCGTGTTCACATTCTTGGTCCTTCTCCTCTTCCTTGAGGAAACACAGCTGTGGAGCAGGAGCTGAGATTGTGCTGCACTTCTGAAGAGGGCAGGGAGAGTTGGGTTGCACTGGATGTAAATGAGATTGTGTTGTTTCTGCCTGTCAGGAGTAAGTGTTTTATCATATCAGTTACCATCTGTTTTCCCATTAATCAGTTTTTTCTGCCCCCAAAATGGCCAAAGCCAAAGGTCCCAGCCACAGCTACATGAAGACTAATAGCGGGTGTAAAGTCATCCCACTTTGAAGCTGTGAATACTTACTTTTTTGCCCTGAAATGTGGTTATTTATTTACTTGGTGTAGTGGCTTTAAGATTTCTGTAACAATGCTTGAGGACTGTTTATCTGAAGAACACAAAAAATTGATCAAACTCAGTAAAATTGTGAAGTTATTGGGATTTAGCTAGAGCATATCAAGCCTCTGCCAGAATGGTCTTGTCTGGCAGGGAAGTGAGTGTAGTTGCAGTGTGCTCATTTTCTGGGTAGGATTAAGTTAGGACAAACAAATTCCTCTTTCAAAGGAGCATAATCCCCAGCACTTAATGAGTTTAATTTATGTTCATCAACTTTGTAGCACTCGTTGATTAATTTTCCTCTGCTCATTCTGCTCACCCTTCTGGGTTTGGATCCTGATGCCTCTTTATTTTGTAGGAACCCTGCAGAGTTAGGATTTCTTTCCAAACTACTTCAAGCACCTTTTCAAATGTGGATCTTGTCATCTAAATTTTCTCCTTTCACATATATTGAGATCTTTCCTGCTTGGTGCCCACAGCCCTGTTTTGAAATCAGTTGCAGCAACACCTACGTGATGCAGTGGAGTTTCCTTCTCACTGCCCAGTGTCCACTGTCCCCCTTCTGCAGGGCAGTTCAGGCTCAGAGCCTGGTTAACCTGAGGGAAGGAGGCATGGCTCAGGCAAAAAGCAGAACTCACAATTTTACCTCTTTCTAAATAATCTGGTTTACAAAAAATGCTGGCTCAGGTGTGGCAGATGGCTGTGAGTGAGGTCACTTCAACCTCCCACCTCTCTGCTCCTGTGGTCACAAAGAAGAGGCTCCTCTGGGTTGAAGCTTTCTCCACCTGCTTTTTCATGTGGCACAAAACTCGTTGACAGAGAGGAGATAAAAACTTATCTCTGATCTGTGAAGCTTTCCAAGGAAACTAATTTTGTATTGTTAATAATGTAAATTGGCTGTTACTTACAGATGGTCTTTCCCTCTATCTCTACACAAACAAATAAGCCACAGAGGGAAATAATGCCCAGAGCAAGTGTGTGTTAGAGAATGGTGACAGTGTAGAGTATGGACCTGAAGTTGTGATTTACATGCCATGAGCAGAAGTATGTGATACACGTATGGGACCCAGTATGTGGTTTCAATTTACACAGTAATTTTCTTTTTAGATATTTTTTTTTCTCCTCTCCTTTTGCTTTTCATCACTATCTTTTAAAGTTCCTGGAAGAAGGTAGACAAACAGTTTTCTTTGGAGCCAACAGCAACACCATGTTTTGTTGGTTTTTTTTTTTTATTTTGGCAGTCTGCTAGACCTTTGGATTTTGATTTCCTTTACCTACTAGATATATTTATATATGTAGATATTAAAATAACACAAAAAGTATTTGGTCTGTTTCTGTTCATCTTTAGAACAATGTGCAACTGTTGAACTGCACAGGAGTGTTCACTTGCTGTCAGTCACTCTTGCTGGATGTGTTTTATTGCTGCACTCAGGCAGTGATCTCCAAAATCAGTGTGATGGGCTTGGTTCTCTCTCCTTTAAAAAACAAGAATAATAAGAAATAATTCGAGGTATGTGTGTGATGAGAAAGAAACTTTGAATTATGTTCTTGCCATGACCAGTTTTCATCACTTTATGTTTCCTGTGCTATAAATTTCTTGTTTTGAAAAATTCTTCAGTGGCATAACAAACCACTTGTGACATTTCAGCTGAAACCCTGTTCTCCTCCTTCCAACTCCATCCTTTTCTGTTGGACTTTCATGCCCCTTACTGCAACTTCTGCTTTCTCTCCCACTCTGCCTTTCCCATATCTTTCTCTTTTCTTTCCTCCCTTTGGCAATTTGAGTCATGGGTCATCCTATTCCATCTTCCTTCTTGCTCACAGCAAATAGAGGGTTTATCTTAAGTGGTTTTCATCTGCCGGTCATTGGGACTTCCAAGGAAAATTTTATCTGGGGCTTTAGGCTGGCACAGAGTAGACATGAGAGGTTACTGTCCAGAATTTGGAGTCATCAGATTACTCCCCAGCATGTTAGTCATGTTTCTTGGATGCAAACAGGGGGCTGTGGTTGCATAGAGTCAGGGCAGTGACGTAGCAGAGGGAACACAGCTGTAGATCCATTAGGGTTGGCTGGAAGTTTTTAGTCCATTTTCTTCCCCAAAGGAACACTTTTCCCACCCTCTCAAGCCCTAAATTTGCTCATAAATATCTATGTGAGATTTAGATTTTCATTTAAAAATGAGAAGCAGCAACTTCATTGAGATCTGTAGAAAACTGAGACGTGGAAAATGTTTTTATTTGTGGATGGAGTTAGTTTATGTATGCTGACATATTTCTCAGGAGGGGAATGGGGACACCCTTTATACCTTTCCAAGGAGCCATCCTGCCTCCCTGCTCTCTTCTCCATCATTTCTGTGTGGAAGCACCAAGCACAGCAATGCCACAAGTGTCTCTGTGAGCACAGGCTTCCCACCCTGTCATGGTGGCCTGGAGGGACAGAGGTTGCTCTGAGGTGCATCACTACATGTCCTGGGCCCTCTTGTTTATTGTCTTGTAATGCAGAATCACGTTTCTTTTCCTGCTTTTATATACTTCCATGGGTTTACTTGAGCTGCCAACAAACCATTGACAATCTGGCTAAGATTCTGGGAAAGAATGTAAATATTAGATTTGCCTTGTGACTCTTCCTCCTTTGGTGCTGCCTGACATTTGGGATCCCAGTGTGCCCAAAGCAGCATCTGCTCAGCTTCCCAGTACAGCAGAACCTCTCTGATGTACAGTCCTGTCCTCTGGTGTGGTGCTGCATTTTGTTCTCAGGGCTGGGACTACAGTGATGCTCTGTAATGTGCTGATTTGCAATTCCCTGACATATGCTGGTTACAATGATACATCAGGTTTCGGGAAAACAGCTCTCCTAATATACATGGGAGATAACACACCAGATGACTGTTAGGAGGGAGATCTGAGACATCTTATTTAACGTAATATCAAACCAAATGGAGAAACCTTGCAGCAATGACTGCCAGATTATCCTCTGAGGACCACAGCCTGGCTATTTGGCTGATGATAAAACTACATATTTTTGTGTTTACTAATGGGGGAGAAGTGAACTCTCCATGGTGAGTAACACAGATAGCAGCAGCTCCAGTTCTTTTTCATTCATCACTGTACTCCTTTCCCCAAGCAAAGGTCAGTGAATATGTTTGGTTTTCTTGCCTCTGTTGTAGGATTTGAGTTCATGAGTCACAAGAGGGTGTGTGGTTGCATCCTGGCAGTGTGGACCAAGAGAGTTGCTGTTTCAGGGGCCTCTGCATCACTTTCCTGCTCTTGGAGGACAGACCCAGACGATGATTTAGTGTATGGGGAAAGGTCAGGATGTGTAAAGTTTACTCCCATAGCCCATGACTCACCTTATCTCAAACATCTTCTTGCACATGGCAGAGGAAGGGTCTGTGATCAGGGCTTCATCCTGGGATTTACAACATCCAGCCACCATCAGGAGAGAGGCAACATCATCTTAGTCAGTGGTTGTCTTGAAGTAGGTCAGTAGGTCATGCCCAGATATCTTTAGTTTCTTTTGAAGGGTAGCACTTGTAATCCAGGTGTTGATGTGCCTTTTGAAGTGCAGGTAACAGGACACATTCTGCATTTGTGTAAAGCAGGGATTTCAGATGCAGAACAGTTGGTTGTAATGATGATCCGTGTGTGCTTTCCCTTCAGGGTTCAGTTACATTGAGTTTATTTTAATGAATGTGGTATTGAGCTTTTCACAGGAGGGTTTAGTGAACAGATTGGAAATTCTGAAAAAGATATTAGAGCTGGGTGAATAATTCATAAAGAGTAATTTATTTTATGAATGTCACCTTTTTCTATTTTGAATTGCCTTGGAATAAAGCATGACTTGCTTAAATTTAGTTGTTAATTAAAATTATGCACCAAATAATTTCTGTCAGCAATTCTTACTTTGTAGCTCATTTACAAGAGATTTCTTGTGAGGAGTTGATGTTCAGAAGTGCATTGTTAACACTGGACACAGAAATTCCAGGATTTATTTTTCCCTTTTTTAATTAGATTATTGTAACTTGCTAATTTTTGCTTTGTTGAAAGAATTGACTAAGATTCCAGAGTATTTTGATTCATGAGTGTATGGGAATATTGTAATATTTGCCAGAATTTCATGTTCTGGCCAGCTGTTCTGCCAAAAAATTATTTCATTAGAAGGCAGAGGAAGCAATTTCATTATTAAAAATGAACTGCCGATTTTGTTTCTGTATTCTGCCTACTTTGAAACTGAACTTCCGATTTTCATAATAACCAATATACAAAGGCCATTTCTATCATGGCAATGTTACCAGACTTTAGTGTTGACTTCTTCAGGCCTAAGTGTGCAGAATGAATGAGGAGGAACTCTTTGACTTTTTGTGTATTTCTCTGTTCCTAATAATGAGCCAGAACAAGTCCATGTCAGGCCCAGAGAGTATAAAATTTTCTATAAGTTGCTGGTTTGTGGGTGCTTTAGTTTTACTTGTTTTTAAAACATGGACTCAATTGCACAGTAGCAAGAATTAGTTCCCTTCAACTTCAACATTTTTTATAAACCGGAACCTAATACTTCCAAGCACACTGATCTGTAGAATTTGCTCCAACAAGCTTTATTAATGCACCAGATTGTAAATATACGAAATTAAAGGCATTAGACATGTGTGCTGGTGCTTATTTGACAGTGTATTGCCTGCTCCAGGTTTGCTGCCTGCAGTGGCTCAGGCTGCACACTTTATTACCCTGTGCTGGGGCAAGCTGGGAGGTGATGCTGACCTTGTGAAACACTGTTTTGCTGCCTCTCTTTCTAGTCTGTCTCAGTGATCAAGTTGCCATTATAAACGCAATTTAAAATCCCATGAGAACTTGAAGAAATGTGTGTAATTTACCCCAACTGTGTGTTGCTGAAGTGCAACTTCAGGAAAGCACAGGCTGGCAGCCCACGCTCGTGGACTCACCTGCTCCCCTGCCAGGTAGACACTTCTTGAAATAGCCTTGCCCACAGGGATGGTTTGTTGCATTTGAATTGATAACTGGCAATCTGTTGTAACCTGTGTTGCTTTTTCATCATTTCTTGCATGGCTGTGCCCCAGCCTGACATGTGCCTCCCATATGGAGTCAGCCCCGGGGCTCTGTGCCTTGGATTGCACATATTGCGGTTGGACTCGATGATCTGGAAGGTCCTTTCCAATCCAAATGATCCTCTGATTCCATGTGCAAACTGCAGCAGGCAGGAGACAGGCACATGAGCTGTGTGACCACGTCCCTGAGTGATGCAGCCTCTGGGTACCTGCACTGGGGTTGGGGAAACTCAAANATGGTTTGTTGCATGTGAATTGATAACTGGCAATCTGTTGTAACCTGTGTTGCTTTTTCATCATTTCTTGCATGGCTGTGCCCCAGCCTGACATGTGCCTCCCATATGGAGTCAGCCCTGGGGCTCTGTGCCTTGGATTGCACATATTGTGGTTGGACTCGATGATCTGGAAGGTCCTTTCCAATCCAAATGATCCTCTGATTCCGTGTGCAAACTGCAGCAGGCAGGAGACAGGCACATGAGCTGTGTGACCACGTCCCTGAGTGATGCAGCCTCTGGGTACCTGCACTGGGGTTGGGGAAACTCAAACTCTCCAGCTGCTGTGTGTTGGCAGATCCCAATTCTTTCTGGTCATCTCATGTTTACCCCACTCCTGGTTTGTTTTTTGTATCTAATCCTTGTGTGGAGGGCTGTAAATCAATGATTTGTGGGCTGTGTATTTACACAATACTCCTTTACTCCTGAGCTAATTCAGCAGAAATAAATGGTAATATTGCATGTTCAATATTTTTCCTCCCTTTTCCACAGAGTCAGAGCAATATAACAGGACCTATTTAGCTTTTGCTCATTTGCTTTGCAGAATTCTTCCTGCATTTTCTCTGATTCTGTAGGTGTCTGGTATTGCTCTTAGCTGTGGATTGCACTGTGTAGGTTTTCAGAGTAAACATACACTCAAATCTGTACAGAATATTCTTGGTTAATAATAGATGAGATGAACATAACCTGTTTTGATTTGACATTATACATCCTTAAATGGGGTGTGTAGGGGAGGCAAATTGTGCTGTTTGAAATGCACAAAAACCAAACCCCCAAATGTCTTTATTTTTTTTCAGTGCACAGTTCCTTATACTTAGCTCAAAGGAAAGAGGAAGAACAAATTCCAATAAACCTACGTGTATTATTAATGAGCATTAGCTCACTCAAGAAGACCTAGGTCTTAGTTTTTTAACTGAAAAGATGTAAACCAGATTTGTGGAGGAAAAATGAAAAAAAAAATCAGCCCATTAACTTACCCATCTTCTGGATAGTAGTAGAATGAGATCAGATCCCCAGAGGAATGTACTGCATAGAAGGATGTGCTTTTTTTTAAGCATAGTATCCAAGGTGTGCCTTTACTACAGCCATGTGTATTGATAGTAAGAGTATTGACTGTTCTGGCTTAGGCATTTCCAGTGAGAATTGAGAGTATGGTTAATCCTTTCCTTGCTAAGAAGAATTGCAGGCTCAGCAGGACTAGTGAGTGAGATACTGGAGAGAAAGAGGGAGCTTCTTTTGAGGCTTCTCTATCCACATGTTTTCCATAGGAATCAAATGCTTTAGAAAAACGTTGTAGTCACATTAGATAATGTGATCACATGCTCTGTGTTGATCTCTACATGTATATGAACTAAAAGTTGGCCTGCGGTACTTAAATTCTAATTTAATAATTTTTTCCCCCATTAAATTTACAGGGGCCTCCCAACATCACGCCCCAGCTCTTGTTTTAGAGGTACAGGTCAGATACCTGGATGGTCTTTGTGTTCTTCACTGAAGAACAGGTTTCAAAAGCAAGTTTATTTTTTATGCATACAAATATTTAATTATATTTCAGCTCTTTTTTAATGAGGTGCAGTTAAGAGTCCCAGCATGTTAATTTTAGCCCTCTATAAAATTTGTACAAGTTCTGATCAGAAATGTATGAATGCCCCAGTTTGCCTTGGCAGGGCGCACAAGAAATTTGAAAGTAAATGGGTCTTCTGGCAATTTCTCCACTATGAATCACTTGTAAAATAGGAAACCCATCTGTTTGCACACATCTTCCACATGTGCCAGGTGTCTTGATTGCTGCAGAGTCGTGTGCAGGTCTTGGAGAAGAACAGAATCCCAAAGACCAGTTGCTGCTACCTGAATTTTGTAGTTTTTGAGGTTTTGCATTTATAGCCCCATGACTGCACAGGCTGAGCACAGGGAGCTCTGGCCATAGCAAGTGACTTTGCTTTCTGAAAGGAGAATTTTTAAGGTGTGATTTAGTTTCCCCCATGAGACAGAAGCAATAAAACAGGATGGTGCAGAAGTTGAATTAATGTTTGGTTTTTAATTGATTCCTTTCCGAGTAAGTTAAAAAGGAAGGAAATTGGAATAGCTGCTGAAAGGAGAGTTCTGTTATCTACTTCTGTAACTTGAATTTTCTAAGGTTTGGCCAGTATTTATACATCTCTCTGCTGAGCTGTATTTTTGGCACCAAAATATTGGTTGTGGTTTGCATAATCATGTGTTTCACTTCAGTAGCTGCCTGCAAGAAAGCTGGAGTTATTCTTGTTTTAAAAATGCAATTAATTTTAAAGAATTATGCTAATTTTTAAAAAATCTCTGCAAGATGTGGAAAAAAAGCAAAATTTTGTTCACTCTTAAGGGGTACATAAAGAGACCTGGAGAGAGTCAAATAAAAACCCCGTAGCTTTTAGTTCCTCTGAAAAATTACTTTTTCTTTTCCTCCAATAAGCTATAAAAAAAAGCAGCAGTAACTCTGTAAGAAAACCCCTAAAGTTGTAGAAAAATGTTGGCCTTCACTATTCTGCTCTCTTTTCTACTACTTTGCTCAAGGTAGGAAGTAGCTCCCGAGGATTGTTTCTAACAAAGCTATCAAGTGTAATTACTTTTAGTGACCAGTTATGAATACAACACACTTGTGAATGTAGTAGTTAATGAGTGGATGAAAAAGTTGGTCCGTGCTGAAATCATTTGGTTCCCATGAAAATTCTGATGTGCTTATAACCAAGGATGCATTAATGCATTCAAAATTTTGTCTATGTTAATGTTGGCTGAAGTGAAGGCATCCCAAATGTAGTACTTCAAGGATCACAAGACCAATGTAAATCCAGGAGGAGTCTGAGCTCTGGGAGCACACGGGTGTTTTAATAATCCCTTTCTTCTACTCTATTTTTTTTCACAAAGCAAGACCTCAGGGCTCATTAACCTTCCTGATACTTCTCCTTCTCCTCTGGGATTATACTCATGGGTTGAAAAATGATATCTCCTTCTCATGGTAGTTTATCATGTTTCTGATGAGTATTAGTCCAAATGGAAACCAAAATTGTGTATCTGAAAATTCCTTAATGAATTTGAGTGGCCCAAAGTATTTCCCTGTGGTCCCTCTGAAATGGGCTGGTGAGTTTGTGGAGAAGGAAGAAAGGTTCCTTCAAACACACCTCTGGTTGCTGATGTGATCAGATGAAAGCATGAACGCATCTGCTCTCCAAAAAGGCACTTGTGCCCAGAAGAAATCTGGACCACCAACTGAGGAACACCCCTGGGGATGCCACTGTGGGCCCTGTGTGTTTGTGCTTTGTGGGCACGAGAGCCCACCTGAAGCATCAGTGGGGTCCTCTCTACAAGCATGATGTGACCTACCCATAACTGGATATTTAAAGACTGCCTCATCCATGACCAGTCAAAACTTTCAGGGATGGCTTGCTGCATGCCTGCCACTTCAGCAGAGCCCTTGGCAAGTCAGGGGTTAATTCTCACCCCTCCATTCTTTGTGTGAGAAGCTGGGTCTGATTACAGTCTGCTTTTGTGAGGCTACGTGGCCTCTGGCTTTCCAAGATGGAACAGGTTCCTTCCACGTACTGTAATTCTGTCTGATGGGAGGCTGCTTAAGAAGTTGAACTGCTGCTAAAAATGACAGCACTTGTCCTCAGGCTCTTCTGGGAGAGTCAGCGTATCTCGTTCTTTTGTGCTCCTCCTTCTCCCAACCTCCCCTTGCACTTTAGTGCTTCCTCAAGGTTTGTTATTCCTGTGGACCTGGAAGGAAGGTGGCTGTTGGTGTTTGATTCTTGTGCTGCCAACTGGGAGGTTCTGTGTCTGTGCCCACCCATGATGCCCAAATGCCAGTTTGGCTCCAGGAGATTTGATGAGTCCTGTCCTGCTGCCAGCTGATGGCCACAGCATCACTGTCCTTGGCTGCCTGGCTCACAGGGACACAGTCCTCCCCTGAGCACAGATGTGAGCAGGGAAGAACAAAGTAGCCACATTTGTCCATTTACTAAAGCAAATCTAAGTGTTGTGCCATCTGTTCTGCAATGACACAAAACCCGGTGAGCTCTTTGGAAAAGGCAGAAAATATGTTCAGAATCTGTGGAAAAGATGGATGTGAAAAAAAAGATGCTGAGAGTTGGTAGGAGCCTGGATAACACCAGAACACACCAAATGTAACAAAACAAAACCTTGAAGCAGCAAATACAAGGAAAAAAACCTGCCTTCAAATGGGGGAGGAACATAACATGCATTAGATTTTTCTCTTGTATCTTCCCCACTGCCTTTTGTGTATGTGGTCTTTTTTTCCCACTCAGAAGACCAGACCCAGAGGATATTTTGTAGTTCAGAAATGCTGTGACAGAGTAGGAAGCTGCCATGCCAGTGAGGGGACTGGTCCCTCCTTGCTGATGGGAAGCACCAGACAGCTCGGGGTGACATTGGCTACCCCAACCCAGCATCAGGCCTCCTCTGCCTGCTGTGATCCAAAGCACAGCTGTGTGTCTTTTCTCAAAAGCCAGGAAGGAGAATTGCAGACTGTGTGAAAAATTATGAAATCTGTAAAACTTTTCAGAACAACCTTTATATCTTTGTGAAATTCCTGCTTCCCCAGAGTTCAGATGAATCCCATGACAATCTAATTGTGTTAAGCTCCTCATTGCAGTGCAGTGGCCTGGTCTGGTGGCTGTGCTGGTGCTGAGGGTTGTTTGTTGACTAACTTCTTGCAGTAGAGTAGAACAGGGATGGAGTGTGCAATGACATCCTATAATGCTCCTGCTTTGTAAACTGAGAAGCTCGGTCTGGTTGGAAGTGACCCTGATGCTGAGAGCTTCTTGGAGTGTGAGATTTTGCTGGTAGGAGTGAAAAAAAGCGTCTTGTGGATCAGGCACTGGACTTGGTCTTGAGGACATTTGCTTTCCCATCTCTGCCAAGAGGTCCTACATGTTCTCGGACGAGTCCTCCAGTTTTCCCTCATCTCATTCCCCAGTGAGGGGTGGGGGATTGCTTTCCTCCAGCACGGTGCTGTGAGGCTCTGTGGAGTTGGCAGTTACCATAGAGATGAGGTACCTAAATAGAATTGGAAACCTGTTGAAGGAGAGCTATGAAACCTGATGGTGTTACCAAAAGAACAGCTTGGCTTTGGCCGTGTTGAGTGGGGCAGCTACAACAGGTTATAAAACTGTCACAGTAGGTGTAAGTCCTCTGAAACCAAGGTCAGCTGGAACACAGACTTGTAAAAACAGCTACCAGTACAAACTGAACCTGTAAATATGAAGCAATATCACTAGTTAAACAAATAAACTGAAAGGGATTTTTCTCTTTAGGATCCTCTGGGCATTTTCATTTAATAAAGTCTTTTGGTCTGGCAGGAATCCAAGACCACGAAGTCCAGACTTGCTTCTGTTCTTTCTGGGGCACCCTGGAGCTTCTGAGGCTCCTCACTGTTTGTATTAAAGGTCTTTAATTTGCTGTAAGATGTCAGCTGGAGAATAAAAACCGTGGAGTTACTCTGTGATTTGTTCTAGGCAAAGGGAGGCAGGGGAAAGCATGTTTTAATTTAATTGATACTCTCTTTATTGTGAAATGAATACATGATTTTCAGGTATTCCTTATTACACCATTAATTGTTTCCCTCTGTCTTCCTCATTCATATTAAAACAAATATCTAGCATTTTCAGTCTCCCTGCTGAAATGAGTGGTTTTGAGGTTCTGGTCATTCTCATTCAACTTCTTTGGAAACATTTCAGTTTGATTGTATTTGTAGGCATCCTTCAGCTAGTGTTTTCAATGCTGCTATATCACTGACTTGTGTAACAACAAAATAATGCCATCTGTCTTGTCTTTTTTTAATCCCATATTTAAACATATTTTTTTTCTTTTTCCCCCTCCCCTGTTTTGGTGCTGGTTGACTCTGTAGAGTTCATTGAAGTCACTGCAATAGCTATCCATCCTTTACCTGAGTTGGAAGCAGCTAATTTAGGACTTTGTAAGATGCGTAGGTTGGTTAAATGTTTCTGACAAGGCATTTTAGGTTTTTGTCAGTGTTAGCTTCTGTTTGACAGGTTCCTGTGCATTCATTCCCTGATCTGCCTGAGTTCTGTCTCTTGGGCTCCTGATAGTGTTATCTCCAACCCAAATTGTGTAGCTAGCAGCAAATCTAAAGTAGAAGAGAGGGTTTTTTTTTTACCTCCTTTGGAATTTTTCAAAAACATTGGAAGTTCATTGTGAAGCTCAGCAGCTCATGGATCATATGGCCAAACTTGCCACCAGTCTGTGCATCTGTCTGGTCTGGAATGCACATGAGTGTGTTGGAACCTCTGTTTTCTGGATGAGGGGTGTTTCCCTGCCACTCTCAGGATGCCCCCATGAGGAGTGTCCTCATCAGCCGTTTTGTCCTGTGCTGGATATTTATTCCTCATCTAGGCAGGACTTAGATATGATTGCAATAACTGACTCTGGTTTGGGTGGTGGAATTGATACAGAATATCTGGTAATTTCTTTTGAAAACCAAGATTTTTGCATTTATAAAGGGAGATAACTGGCTTTCTTATTGTAATATTTCCTCTGATCCAGATTCCTGGCTTGTAGTTCTTGTGACTGTATTTGGACATTGGCTTTGAGAAGTTTTTAAACATTGTTGTTGTTTCAAGGGCTACAATTTTTTTCCTCTCTCTGCCTAGTAGTCTAAAGTAACAATGTCTGTTTAATTATAAAACAATCTCATGGGATTTCAAGGCAGATTTAAATAAGAAAGCCACATCATTTTACACTAGATGTATAAAGAATGGAAACCTCTTGAAGAGCTTCCTCAATATCTTCTGTGGTAGTAGTATTGTCCAAATAAACACACAGCACTTGTAAACTTACTAGAATGTGTGGTGGTGCTAACCCAGCTCTACTGGTGTGAATACATTAGCCCACTGACATATGGTGTGTAATTTGATTTTTAGTAGTTCTGAATGATTTACAGGCTGATTTATGCTTCTTGCTTTGCATGTATTTTCCATACTCTCTTACATTCAGGGAGTGTGTTCTTTATAGGCTCCATTTGACTCAATGTATGTTGTGTCCAACTTCCATTTGGTTGCTGCTGGATCTTAATTACTATTTTGGGAAAACAGACTCTTTTCTTTTAACTTTTGCCTAAGAATATAGGTGTTTTTTGTTTTCCAAAATAAAATGTTTCTAACGGTCTACATTCTACTTCAACACTTGTTATTTTTTTCAGGTTTGTACAGTTATTATTAAACTATGGTTTTGCTCTTTAGAGTTTTGTGTGTGCATGTAGGTAATTTAAGTTCTTTTGTGCTGTTTGGAGTAGGGTGAAAAGTTTATGGTTGCTGGAGCCATAGTCTAAGGAACAGGCAAAGGGAACATACTTGTTCTTCAATTCACATGATATTGAATTGTTTTATTAGTAGCCTTGGAAGGAGTGGAGACAAAAAACATCAGGAAAAACACAAACAGTGAAAACCATAAAAAACTGGAGGTGATCAAAATGAATAAAAATCACATAAGCCACACTGTTGGACCAGATGTTCAGTGAGGCTTCATCTTGTCTTCAAAACCAGACAGTAATTGTCTTTGGTGTCTTATTCTATCCCATGTTTGATTTTGCTTTTCCAAGGACATAGATCAGCAGCCACTGCTGAGTTCCCTGAGCTTATTTTGGACTCAGGTGATGTTCTTTATTTCTTCCTCTGCAGAAGTCTGCTAAAATGTATTTGTTATTCTGCAATGCCTAAACCTTGTTCCTGGAACTGTAGGTACCAGCAATGTAAAGAATAAGGAATGTTAATTTAAAGATTTTTAAGGACAAGTTTTTAAGTTGTTTTTGCATAAGACTGCCTATAATAGTGCAGGCTAAAATTTCTGTTAGAGTTTCTTTTTTTGTTTGTTTCCTGGTATGTCCAAGCTTTTCTCATCAACAATTCTTATTCTCTCTCTGCTTTCAGATCTCGGAGAGTTATCATATGCCTTCCTTACTCTCTGTCATACAGACAAATAGTGCACATTAATTCTTTGATTTAATCCTTCTTAATAAGCCTGTTCCTCCAGGGATTAATTATTTTAGTTTCTGTACTGTATCTTGCACTTTGTTGACATCTTGTACTGGGAGCCTACAAGTGCAGTATAAAACTGAAAGCTCATCTCTCATTAGTTCTTTGTGCTCCCATTTGGATAATGGCTTTTCACGTTCATCTCTCCAATACAGGGTAAGAGAAAGAAGGTTAAAATAAGTCTGTCTATAGGATGTGGAAAGAAAAGCAAGTCCCAGCTGTAGCAACCTTTTGTTACTTTTGTTTTCCAACACCCTTATGGGCATCCTGCTAAACTTGCATTTAGCAGAGAATGACCCTGTCTTGGTTTCCAAGCCAGGAATCCCTGGACCTGTGGCTGGAGGTGGGTTATGAGCTATTGCATGGAACAGTATGAAGCAGGTATGAAATGCTTTCTCCCAGGTGGGAATTTTTACCTGCTGGGGGTCTTGCTTTCCCTGGGGCAGCAAATGTCAGGGGCTGCAGATCAGGGACTGTGGGTGCTGCCAAGGTGCACCTCTTACTGGGGTGGTGATTTTGGGGGAAGCTCCCTGAAGCTGCTCACTGTGTGTTGTGTGAACACTGGGGCTGCTGTGGCACTGGAAGAGGAGGAGATGAAGACAGTTTTTGAGAGGCTGCAGCGGTGCTTTGGTGAAAGTCTTTGGCCTGTCTTATAGAGAACATCAGACTTAACTGCTTTAATATTTATGAAACCATTTATAAATTCTGGCCTTGAGATTTATGGATGTGACACCCATTGACTTCAGTGGGTGGTGATTTGTGCCCTAAGCAAATATATTTTTGAAAAGAAACTTGTGTAGCAACTGTCCCATTTCATGAGGATTTGAGCTGAAGAGCTTTCCATTCAAACTTGTTTTGTTTTCTTGCAGAATGTCAATTAATTTTTATTGCTGAGGGTAGGACTCAACTCTTCATTTTGTCAGAGTGTCCTCAGAAATGCCTTATTTCAAATCGTTCCTTGTGTTAAAATTGGGAAAGTTAATCTTTTTGGATCTTGCTGTTAGCAAATTCATGGACTTGATATTCATGCTTTTCCTCCATGAAAGATTAAAATAGAGAAAATCTTTTGCAGGGAACTGCAATTACTATTCCCTGCTTGCAAAAACAGCAATCAAGTTTACAATCCCCTGAGTCTGCAAGATCTGACGCATTTATCATTTTCATTCTTAACAGCTATTTAATAACTCACCTCTTTCCCACTTTGAATTACACATACCCATGACATCAAGACTAGAGACTTTCCAAAATGTTCTTGCTTAAGCATTTTTTTAGCTAAAAAAACTGTTTAAAAAGCTACAGAATTGTAACAGCTCTTGCAGCTGAGCTTGTTGGAGACAAGGTTCCTACTGGTGGTGAAGGTACCTGAAAGGTGGAATCCAACCTGGCAAAGATGCAGTGCTGTCTCCAGCTCTGAATTTGCCTGCTCCAAAACCTTTGTTATACTTTTGCAAGCTGTACTCTGCAAAGGGAGTATCTATGGCAGGTACTGAAAGCTGTATTTTTGTATATTACCCAAACCTTTGGAAAATGAGATTTACCTCTTGTGATGTACGAGGACTCCTAGGTGAGGCCTGCTGGGATGGGGCAGGTTTGGGGAGACAAGCAGGAGACTTACTGGAGGGAAGGGGTGCTTGGGGTCATGGCCATGGGCAGGCACTGAGTGAGAGAGGTGTGAACCTGGTGATTTTCTTGTAAAGACAGAGAAGTTGGAAGCAATGTTTTTAGCTCTGCTCACTGGTGAAAGCCAGGCATTGTGGCCAGGACCCTTGTGTGGAAATGGCATTGCTTTGTGGAATCACTTTAATTCTGTGTGTCTTCTCGAAGGCTCAGTGAGAATGAGACACAGTCTGTCTCGCTATTGTGTCCCTTAAAAACCACAGAAAACCCTTTTGAGTTTCTAAAACGAGTTATACCATACAACTGCAAGATTTGGGTCCAGATTCTCATCTGCTATAAACTAATGCAGCTTTCATAACTTCAGTTATATTGGCTCAGATTTGTCCCCCTGCTGTTATCAGTCACACCTGCAATTGTGTAGTCACTAAGTTGGGCTCCAGGGACAAAATGTTGTTTTTGGTAGCAATGGAAGCGTGTAGATGCATGAATGGATGGATACCCATCCTCCCTTGAGCAACAAGGACTGTAGAAAGCAGCCTGTAGAATAGCTCCTGTGTGGTGCTGTTCATTAGTAGATCTCAAAGTGCAGTAAAAAAAGTGACCTTATCCCCATTCTGCAGAGGATAAAGGGGTGCCCCAAGGAACACACAGCTTACAGAGTTACCCAGCAGGCTCTGTCTCTCTGTCAATCTGGCTGTGTAATTCCTATGTGTATTCATAATTATTTGCCCCCTTATTTTTTTGAGAATATGTGAAAATAAAGCAACTTAGTTACAAACCAACTTGAAAAAACAGCTGAAAAATACTCACAGTAATAAAAATATATATGCTCAGTTGAAAACTTCCTTCTTCATCCAGCCTGAATAGATCAATGTATCTTTAGGGCAGCAGAAACATCCAGCAAAGTAAGTCCCAGTATGTTCCAAATATTTGCTACAATTTCTTCAGTACCTCATTTCACTGGAAAGGAAGATGAATTTGCAGCATTTCACAATTCTTCCTCTGCAATGCTTCAGTAGTTTGAGGTATGTTCTCAAAGAGTTAAATGCAAATATGACATAAGAAGTTTGGGTGGGTTGGTTGATTTGTTTTGTTTTGAGTTTTTTTTTTTTTGCATTGTTATCTACACGAATTAAGCTGAATGGAAATAAAGTGCCAAATGCATCTGTTCCTGAATCAATACACTGTCTGATTGGGAATTGCAGAAGGGAAAATGTTGAGATCCCACGTGGGCAGGGATGGGTTTGGAAGGTCTGCCACAGACTTCCCAGGTGATCTTGCTCCAGCCACTGGAGTTCCTGATGCATCAGATCCATTCTAATGTAGTTGAACAAATAGTATTTCTGTACTTTAGTGTTGGTAGTACACACCTGTTGTTGTTTGGAAAAAGTGTGCTCCTGTGGTTAGAATCATAAAAGCAATATATGGAATTTTCTTTCAAATTCTCTGCTATATTAGTGCCAGTTTGGTCAAATATACAACAGTTGTGTATTTAGGGTACTGGCACGTTGTTACAAACATAGAATTAGACTTTGTCCAATATGTTGTCCTGAAAATATAAATATTTTCTAGTCATCTACAGAGTATTTTTGGCAACTATACATTTAAATGCAAATCTCTCTCAACTTATCTGTGTGTTGATTATTGGGAGATCCCATATTGCAAATTCCCTTCTGGAGTCTTCATTGGCATTGCAGGAAAGTATTTTTCATAACCCATAACTAAATATCAGATAGTTCATACCTCCCTTCTTCTGTGTCAAGAAAATAATCCGAAATTCAAGACTTTTTTTAGTATTTGTTCATACACAGATATGTCATTTGGCTAGTTACCTTTTTCAGACTCAAATACTCAAAACACCCAAAGCTCTATTTACAGAAATGCTGTTTTTAAGAGTTTGTGCAACACTCTGGTTCTGTAGGTTCCTGATTTAATTAACTAGGCAGACACGTGGATTTTTTTATATTAGTGTCGTGTTTGTTCGCATTTAATTTTATGTTTGTATCTGTATCGTGCTCGGGGATTGGGAAGTAAAGCTGCCTTTATGTGGCAATGAGAAACTTTGCAAAGCTCTACTAATGAGAACAAAAATGAGCATTAATTAAACTTGCAGTTACAGGATGGGCTGAGGCTCTGGAGTCCTGAAGCAGCATCTAGATGGGTTACTTCGTTACAGCCCAGAACTGGGAGCTGTGATGTGAATGGGAATGAGGAGACAATTAAGTCTCTCACCAAGTGCAGAGCCAGAAAGACATTTAATTATCCACAGGAGCTAGTGCTCTAAAACCCGGAGTTTTCTGTAGATCTAAAAATGCCAGGCAGTTTTTCTGTTAAATTAGACATCTAAAGAATGTCTTTAGACATTCAAGAGGGGTTGGGGATGTTGAGGAGATGGGAGAAGAAACCTGCTATTCAGCTGAGCTCTGTGGTGTGGTGGCAAAGTGCTGGCAGGTCTCCTGGGCTGCAGAGGAAATCTCCATCCTGGTGGGTGGGATTAGTGTGATTAGCTTGACAGAAAACCCATGTGGCTGCTGCTGTTGCCAGTATATGCAGACCCTGTGGTCCTTGAGAACCTTGGAGGGAGGTCTTGAGAGATGCACAGGAGCCCCGTTCCCCCAAAAGAGATTAGTGGAACTCTAAACCCCAACTCTGTGTGTTGCAAAGGACTCATTTGTGCTTTATCAATGTAATTCATGTCATAATTAGACAGGGCAGTCACTCTCTGCCTTCCTTATGGATTGTTTCCAGTGTCACTTCTAAATAACCACCTTGGTAACCTTATCAGAGTTTTTATTCTCTGAACTGCTGTTTCCTTTTGTCTTCTGCTCTAGTCTTTAATGCATATTAATAAGTGACAAGCAGTGCTTGACTTGAGCAATTTGCACCTGGGATCTAAAAGCCCTTGGAAGAAAGGCCTGGGGATGTCTCTTTTGGGAAATAGTGGGATATTACAGGCTCTTTGCTACAGTGTGGTGTGTTCCAAAGACAAACAATTCTACCATTAATTTATATATTCATTAGTCATAGGACACAATGGCCGTTGCCATCATTGTTTAACAATAGTCTCATACTCAGTTTAGTTTCAAGTTAAACGTCCCAGAAGAGGAGGGGAAGAGGTAAGTTAGCTCAGCAATTTTTCCAGAATGGGAATTCCTTTCCATGGAGATGCACCATCCCGTGTCTAATTCTGAACTACACAGCATGTATGTGGCTGCAGGGTCATAGTGCAAGGGGGGCACTGCTAATCCATAACTCCTGCAGGTACAGCATTCCCAAGGTGAGTGTTGAGCAGTACAGGATGTAAAAACCCTGCTGGCAGCAGGTACTTTTAAGCTCGTGGTTCATGATACCAACTACTGTGATTCCCTTCAGAGCTTTTGAGAAAACTGGTAATTGAAAGGCTTAATTCTGCTTTCACATCTCCTGGAGTTACTGCCCAGATGATGGTGGTCCAAGAATTTTCTGAAGCCCTCCTAGTTAAAGGGAAGGCACAGGTGTGCTCAAACAACGTGGCATTTCTGTTTTAGTCATCCAGAAGCATTCTCCAGGAAATTGTAGCAACTCTGTTGCTCTCTGTTGTCATCACAAAGTTGGTGGTTGTCTGACAGTTGTCTTGGCATGACAGGCTGGCACAAGGGTTTGGCATCTGTGGGTGAGAACAGGACTGATGAAGGGTGAAGGTGAAGGAGGTGAGCAAACCTCTGCTGCCTTCGTGTTGCTTTGTGATGTTGATTGTGCACAACACTGGTGTTGGTGGCTAAAACCAATCTCCCTTTCATGGTGGCTTTTGAGGGTGTTCTGAGTAGTATCAGAAAAAATGCACTGGGTGATTCATCTTGAGCTTTTCACATTCAAAGCACTTGGCAAAAAAATAACAAACCAGCCCTTGTAATTATCCTGCAAGACTGTTGTTATGCTGGTTCACAGGTGGAGAAATGGAAGTAAAGAGGTTAAACATCTTGCTCGAAGCAGCAAGGAAATGTGTGGTGGAGACTTTCAGGAGCCCCATGTATTTCTTAATGAATCATTTATAACTGTGGTTATATTATTAGGCAGATGGCTTGAACTGTGCATTGCTGTAGGAATTCTGCCTTGCCATCTAAATGAATTTTCTTCTTAAAGCCTGAAAAAGCCATTTTTTCCTCATTTTGTTTCATGACAATATGTTGGCCAGATCAAAGAGTGTGGAAGACACAAAATACATAAAAATATATCATTCTTTACCAGTTCAAACACACATTCTTTCCTAATAATTCTGACCAAAAATAATTGATGTGTTTCTCAGGACTCGAGGAAAAAAGAAATTCCAGTATAGTCCAAGATTAAAATGACAAAAAGAAATATTCAGCCATGCAGGGCAAGGAGTTGGGCTTTGATGACCCTTGTGGGTCCCTTCCAACTCAGGAGATTCTGTGTTTGAAGGGTAAATTCCTTCCTTTCTACAGTCCAACAGAATTAGAAGGGATGCTGCCATGGGGATGTACAGTGTGGTGCTGTGTCCACCCGAGAAGCAGAGCTGGAATAAGAGCACCTGGTGGATGACCTGGAATGTGTCAGTGTTCAGGGCCATGTGAATCACCCAGAAGGACCAGTACCAGGCACGGTGATCTGCAGGAAACATCAGTGTTTAACCACTAGTTTGTCCTGGGGACCAGCATTCAAACATCTTTATCTGTCTCAGGGTGTCACCTTTATCTTCTCAGGGGGCAGAATTCACTCTGACCAGCTGTTTTAATTTCCAAAAAATGACCATGCCCAGGAAGCTGAAGTTCACCTATAACAGTTGTTCTTCTGTCTAATCAGTTCAACTACTGATTGTGGATGTTGCTTACCTGTTAATTTTCTTAGAAGATCTGAATTCCTCCAAACTGCCATCACTATTCCCTGCTGCATACAGAGTTTCCCCAGTATCCTGAATTATGGTCTGCATTCCAAACTAAGGTCTGGTGTTAATTCCGTAGTTAATATTAGGTTTAGTGAATCCAGAAATACATAGGAACATGTGCACAGCCATGTTTGTTTTTCTTTTTACTTGCAAATAGCAAAATCCCATTTTTTTCACATGACAGTCAAGCTCTCAGTGTATTTCTCCTGGGTGTATGTACAGCGTGTGCATCATACCCTATGCAGCTGAGCTTGCAAATGCTTGTTCCATCTTGATCTTTAGTTGTGTATTTATAAAAAGATTTCAAAATTTCTGGATATAATATTTAATATCCAGAAGAAGCGTGGTTGTACTGCAATTGGAATATACATTAAAATGAGAGTAACATCAAGTCTGAATTTTTCATGTATTCCACTTTACAGTAAAAGATCAGTTGCTGTCTCTCTGGGTTCAGCACTTATTTTCTTGGATGTCTTGGCTTCCTTGAGCTACTGAGCTTGTCTCACCTTTTCTGTGTCTGATGTAGAATCTAAATTAGATAAGAAGAAGCAGGACATGATTTCAGATTCAGTTTCCTCTACACAGACAGGATGGAATCAGTTTAAATTTCTTCCATATAAGTTTGCTTCTTTAATCCTTCCTCTTCAATCTGTTTTTGTATACATTATATATATGAATTCTGGGACAGAAAATCCTGCCTAATGTAAGTTAAGACATGACAAATGAACCTGACATTTTTCCAAGGAGGGAACCAGTGAACATACTGTATTTATAGCAGTAGAAATGTAGTTTGCTGCTTGTAGAAGAAAAATATGTGTTGTATGAGAACTTTAGTGGTGGGATATATATGTGTTTAGATAATAGTTGTTCCAAGTGAGGATACTGGGTTCAAGGGAGCCAAACTGGTTCTCCTGAAGCTTGAGGTAGGGCTTCAGTGAGCTGAGGATTTAGGCTCCCATAAGCTCAGACAGCAAATGGAGTGTGTCACAGTGTTGATGTTCTCCTGTGTCCAGTTTGAAACTCCAATGACTTCAGGATCATCAGTAGGCAGAGTGGGAAAGAGTGTGATGAAGGAGTTTCTGAAGGTTGGATCTGGAGCTTCTCTCGATAGTAATCTTAAAAATTTCATTCACATTAACAGTAAGACTTTCTGTCTACAAGCTAAGAGTTCATTAGTTTCAGTTATCAAACACAGATGTGCAAACATGCAGAAAAATTGATTCAAGCCAACCATCCCTGCAAGCAGCTCTTGGCTGCTGTAACCTGCAGTAGGGCAGGACTGCAGGAGGAGACAAACCCAGGTGATCCAGGTGCCCAAGTTGTCTCACTTGCATAAAGATGATGAAAAGTCCTTTTTCTTTTTAAAGTTTTCAGTCTTTATTAGGGTTTCCTGTGAACACAGTAAGAATTGCTTGGATGATATTCTTTTAAAGTGCTCTGTAGAAGTGCAAATTTCTTTTTTCATACCACAGTATCTGGTCCAGTCTGAACAAGATTTATTTTTTAGCAATGGACTACTGACACTTTTTTTAAAGTAGTTGTGGCTAATTCTTGAGGGATTGTTGTATTGGCTAAACCTTTTGTGTCAAGGGGGGGAATAATCACAAAGCTTAGCTGCCTGCAAGTAAGACGTAGTATTTTTCCATTCTGCTTCTGAACAGAAAAGCTGACTCTGTTTTTTGACTTGAACTGCACATCAGGAGCAGCTTATGGCACTGAACTGATCCTTTATTTAGCAGAAATAGTAAACACTGGGGCAGTCTGGGCCTGATGGATAGGTAAGGTCATAGTAATTTTCATTGTAGCTGTTTTTTTTAATAGAGAGGGTATTTCCTAGACAGATTCTTAGACCTATGCTGATGTGGCTCAAGGAGAAGTCCTTTAGGTTCAGGGTTATACCTTTTGTCCTTTCTTGTCAAACTGGGGAAACAGTGCCTCGTTTTGCTCTAATAACGAATTCACCTGGTTTCCTCTCTGCATCCTAATTGCTCTCTAGGGAGCACTAAAGTGTGCTTAAGCATATTGTAACTGTTTACTCCCAGGGTCTGCTGCATGTGCAGTAATGCAAAGTGTTCCATCTCTGCCCTGTCACTGCAGGCTGGCATGATTCGCACAGACAAGGACGAGTTCTTCATCGAACCTCTGGAGAAGGGGGCCCAGGAGGAGGAAGAGGGAGGAGGCAGAACGCACGTGGTCTATCGCAGGGCAGCTGCCAAGAAGCAGCTTCCTATTGAGAACGTGGATACCCTGTATAAAGGTAAGGCAGGCTGGTGGGTGAAGTGTAGCTGAAGGCACGGAGCCAATGTGATCTGCTGTCTCTGGCTTTTCTACCCTTGGAAATGGCAACGTGTTTTTCTCCCACTGTGGATGAAAAAGTAGGGATGGGGTCAAACACAGTCCCTGGGGTAAACAAACACTGCAGTGACCAAAACCGGCTCCAGGATGGTGGAACTGTCTTTGATTTAAAGGTTTCCTTGGATCCAGAAATAGCCAACATAAAGTTGTGTGTCCCACTGAGTGCCCAGGTCAGAGCAGAAGAAGGGGGTGGTGGATGATGCAGCAGTGCAGAGGTGCCTGTGCCTGCTGGGGACAGGTGGCAGTGCTGGCTTTGCAAAGGCTGCAGCAAGGACACCAAGGCTGATATGGTACATGGGCTTCTCATTGACAGTGTCTTTGTGGGACTGGAATGGTCCCAACAGGGAGATAATGGTATCTCCAGTATGAACAGAAACTGTCTTGATTTATTTATGTCTTGCCAAGTGTGAAATTGAACGTACTGTGTGATAGACAGTGATGGAATAGCACGAATTAAACACCCATTCCATGTAGTGTTTTCTATTTGTCTGATAACTGCTTGGATATTGCACCTTTTTTTTTCTGAATAAATAAGGGATGTAAATCTGGTAAGTAGATGTTTTGACAGCTGATGTTAACACTGAAATTAACTGGGTCATTTGAGTAGAAACAACAAAGTTTTTGTTCCAAATATGTGTACCAAACTGCAGAGTTATTTGTCACTCATACTCTAGTATTATCTTATTTCAGTATAATGGGTTTTTAAGTATAGGAAGGAAGGAACAAAGAGCCACAGAGGTGAGGCACCGAAATCAGGGTCATGTGAACGATATAAATTTCACAGTGTTCAAGTTGGAACAGGGATTAAAAAGAAAGCAAGCAATAACATGCAACCAAATTTTTTTTTCCACCTTGGAAATGAAGCATGAATTTTGTGGCTGACAGTGCTGTGGGGAGCTGTTCTGGTTGCCTTTGTACTCACTGTAGAGCAGAGCTGGGGAATGCAGGAGTGCCACAATCCCAGAAGGACTGGATGGTAGATAGAATGGAAACTGCCCTATTAGTAGATGTTTATAAAATTATTATATGTTGGAAAATATCAGCCAGTCACTGTGTTTCCTCTTAAACAAAAGAGACTTGATTCTGTTCACACCTTATGGCAGTGTTTTTGGTTTTGGATGGTAAACATTGCTCAGGAGTAGGAGTGTGGTACACAGAAAAGTGTAAACTGTAGATCAGCTCCAGTTATTGGCATGTGGTACCTGCTAGAGGAGGCTCTGAGAGCAGTGGCTGAAAACCTCTCTGAAATGCTCTGTGGCTTCTCGAGGAGCTGACCTGGGACTGCCTGCCATGCCTGGCAGCAGAGCACACAGTGTCTGATGCCACCAGACTTGTGTGTCTGTCACCTCATCTGCACAAGGGCTGTGGTTTGTAGGCTCTGGTACCAAGGCACAAAGTAATCACAGCCCTCAGCCAGCACTGGGGGGTTGAAAAGCAAGAGTGAGGCTGAACTCGTGCATGGCGGGCTCAGATGTAGCAGTGACCTTGTCTGGACAGCAGGTGTTGGTGATAGGTAGGAATAGTTGTGATATTTCAAATTTTAAAGTAAGGAAAAAAATGCTAAAAATACTAATCTTTCCTTCCACCCACCATCTTTTGATTGTAAGCTTGATTAAAAATTAATTTTCATTTTGGGGGTAAAAAACCCTGTAGTATAAAGGGGATTTTTTTCCATGAAATTGTCTTTGCCTTTAACAAAAAAAGTGAACAGCCAGTCCAAAATGGTCTGTTCTCTACTTTTTATTAAACCTGGCTTCCCACCTCTGAGTTGCTTGAGGCAACAGGCATGGAAAAAAGGACGTGCTTTCAGAAGCTGTAATTTTATTTCCCAGTTTGTCTTTTTTTTCAGAATGCATCGAATTTTGGTTTAACAAACATCAAAACATTCAGTGGTTGGGTGTTGAGAAGATACTGTGCTGGGTGTTTCCATAGTGCTCTAAATTGATCGATGGGCTGATTTAGGAAATACTTAGTAGGGCACTTTCAGCATGCTGTATCTATTAGAAAAAAAAAAAAAGAGGTTAACCAAGAGCACTCCCCCTCTTCCAACATCCCTGGAGACAACAGTATTGTTGCCAAATCCCATAAATTTACATGTGATGAATTGTAATACTTGGACTATTTTTAAAGGTCCAGCCTCCAGGAATCTTATGAATATGTGATGATTTTTTTCCCCCTAGGTAAGCTTCTGGTTCTTTTAACTGTTCATAAAAACCTTTAGTTTTTGGCTCTGTAATTATATTAAGGTAATGAGTAACACAAAGTTTATGTATTCCATGGTTTTTAAGACAGCATCTTTCAAAGTCCCATGATATGTTAATTTAATCTCGTGATTTGGGAGGAGATTGTGAGTCACAATGTTTGAATGTTTTAGTTTGGATAGATGGATACAAATTCCTTATAAATATTCCTATCTCTGGCACTCTTTTCACAAAAAGTAGGACGAGCTGTTCTCTCCCCAGTGAAACGGGAGGGGAAGGAATTGAAATCTCCATGAGCTTGGAGTTGGGTGGGTCAGTTGTCATCTCAAGGGCTTGGATCTGCAGTGGGCAGTGGTCACACAACACAAAGTCTTTGGGATTTGCTACCAAATGCAGTTATTTTGGATGGTTGGTTGTTGAAGAACCCCAAGCCAATGTGCATCTCCCATGGCTGCCCAGGCAGAGAGCTCCAATAAGGAGCTGCAGGACAACAGGAGAGAGGTTCCTGAAGCTGCTGGGCATCTGAACTTCCCCAAAAGACAATCAGGACTAGTGGAAGATCCATTGACTGGTTGTGAGTGAGGATTCACCAAAAAAAAGAGAAAAAAAATTACATTTTCCAGACCATGGAAGTAAATTCTAGATTGTGTCAACAGATAGAGTGAGGGGGACCTGACAGCAGGGTTTTTCCAGCATTTCCCATATGCTGTTATCTTTTATATTATGGTAAGAGAAACTGAGATGTTATTCTATCTGTATAAAAAGTATAAAAAACCAAACCCCACAACTTCTTAAGCCCTGGAGAGATCAAGGTGTGCATCTTGTTTCATGAAGGCTCTGCTGATGTGCTGGGTTTTGAGAAGTGGGATGTACTGGGAGGGATGTGCTGTGAAAGGAGCAGCAGAGCTCTGCTCTGCTCTGGTTTCAGACTGTGCCAGGTTTGCTTCTGCATTTACGTAAAACATTATCAGAATATTGGGAAATGTAAACAGTTGTTTTGGCAGCCTGAATCATTTGTACTCACTGGTGTGGGATTATCTGGTGTTTGTGAGAATCACAGAGTATGGGGTATAATATTTCTGTCTGGTCTTCCCCCCTCAAACAATCCTATTTGTTAATGTACTGGAAAAATGTAAGCATCATGTTTTAGGCCAGCAATAATCTTCAGCAGAGTAGTGCTGTGAGGGTCTGTGTGGGGTTACTACAAATTAGGCTAATGGTTTCAGAAAGAGAAATATTTTCATGTAGTGGCTGTTGTAGGTATGGTGAGAATAAACCCTATTTTTTATGGCAACTGCTCTTACTGCTTGCATGCATATAATAATTTATCTTCCTCTAGATAAAAATAAGCGGCATGTTGAAAATATTTTAATATTTTCAGTTGAATTCCTTCTTACAAACATGAAAAATGTTGCTTGATAGCAGTAAAACTACCTAGCATGGCAGAACTAGAATTAAATAAACAAGCTAAAGTAGGTTGTTTTTTCTTGAAACTGCTGGGTTTTTACTTAAATGTTCTTTGAATCTTAAGTGAAGAGATGGTAAGTATTTAATTGATGGTTATGATGAGGTCTGGAAAGCCAGCTTGATTTTTGCCTCTAAAGACAATCTGATTATCAGGCTTGTAAGCTTTAATATCACATTTCCCCTAAATTACACAGTTAAATTACTGTGCCTATTATGTTGATCAGCTGAGAGGAAATGATTATGCTAAAACTTCCTTAAGGTTTGCCTTTTCTCTCAAAATTATTGTTTGAATATGGTGCTCTGAGTTTTATTGTATTGCTTGATTGATGAGAACCAGAAACTCAGCTTTAGTGACAGTTTTATTTGCTGTGCAGACGAAAGATGACCTTAGCCAAGAACAGTTTGTTACTGAGGAGGACAGGAAGGTACCTTCCCAAGCCTAAACCACATAGTTGTTGTTTCTATAAGTGCTAATTAAACCCCTTGGAATGGGCAAACCCAATGTGACACAAGTCCCATCATGAACAGGCTCTTGGCTGGCAGGGTGGGCACAGACCCTCAGCCTCTCTTGGAGAATTGTGACCCTTTCCCATGGCAATACTTGGGGTTTCTGGTGAACCTGCAGAGGGGTAGTGGCTTGGTGCTGGATGATGTGATCATTTTGTGACCCTGTGGTAAATTTCTTGGGGCAGAACCCCATTATTTTCTTTCATTTCATTTCATTTTTTTTTTTTTTTATTTTTTTTTTTTTA